>JAJLYF010000083.1:0-35604 GCA_030571655.1 Jamesozyma lodderae | reverse complement strand
ATCTCCACTACCTTCAACTCCTGCTTCTTCAGCAGTGGATGCCACTTCTAAGATCCATTCCACTCCTGCTTCTTCAGCAGTCGATGCCACTTCTAAGATCCATTCAACTCCTGTTTCTTCAGCAGTCGATGCCACCTCTAAGGTCCATTCTACCACTGAAACTCCATCCCCACTACCTTCAACTCCTGGTTCTTCTGTAGGTGATGCCACCTCTAAGGTCCGTTCCAATCCTGGTTCTTCAGCAGTCGATGCCACTTCTAAGATTGGTTCTACAGCTGAAACGTCATCTGCACTTCCTTCTACTCCTGCTTCTTCAGTAGGTGATGACACTTCCAAGGTCCGCTCCACAACTGAAACACCATCTCCACCACCTTCCACATGTACTTCTACAGCAGTTGATAGCACTTCCAGTATTCATTCATTGTTAAGTAGTACTATAACAGAAACTTCTTCTCAAATTCCATCTGACCCAGTTTCGTCCGGTGCTGATCCAGGGTTACCTCGTTCTTCCAGTATTGCTGCCATCAATAAAACAAGTTCTTGGGAAATTACTACAACTCCAACTTTAGTTTTATCAGAATCTTCAACAATTAATAATACTGCATCCACGTCTTACTCCACTACATCTTCCAGTTTATCAGACTCCTTTACCACTGAACAAACGGCAAGTAGTAAGGTACACTTAGTGTCTTCTAGTATTGGCTCTGGTGTACCACGTTCTTCAAGTATCGCAGCCACTGATAAGACACAATATACCGATCAACTATCTACTTCGTCATCTGCGACAGATGTAGTCATTTCCACTTCTACTGGCCATACTTACTACCCGCCTATTAATATTTTGACATCCACTTATGCTTCGTCTGCTACAGTTCCAAGCTCGGATGTCATATCATCAATTCGCCCCTCCTCAAGTGTAGGTCCAGCATTGCCTCGTTCATCCAGTATTGCTGCTATTGAAAAAACAAGCTTTACTCAAAGTCTTACAATACCAAGTTTGGTTTCCCCAACATTAGTCTCTTCGACATCATCGGCTACTAGTAGTACTTTATCCTTACCCTCCTCTGCACCCATGTCATCACAACATATTTCTCAGTCAACACCTTCTACGGTTTCTACCACTTCGTCTTCTGAGTTGACTAAAAGTTTTAGCACGTTTGGTACCGAGCACATTACAAATATTAAAATACAATCAGCTTCTTCAGGTATTGGATCTGGCACAATTCGTTCTTCAAGTATTGCAGCCACTCTTCAAACCAAATCTACCGATGTATTAACCACCTCTTCGCCTACATCGGATATAAAGATGAAAACTTCTAATAATAATCATTCATATACTCATTCAACTGATCTTCCATCTACCACAATTTTATCTAACTCAGCTTCATCCACTGATGTTTCATTTACACCTGCTACTTCTACCAACACTTTATTTGTTCCTATTTCATCTACTGGCATATTATCTACAACTTCGGAAACATCATCCACAGTGGTTTACTTTACGGACGTCTCATCCAGCTCTGTTTCATCCAGCTCTGCTTTATCTACTAGTGACTCTTCTATATTCGTTTCATCCTTTACATCAACAAAATCAATGTCAACTAGCAATCGTATTATTTCTGAAAAGACAACATCTACAGCATCTATGTCATCCAAGCCTAGTACGACCCTCTCAACCACTACAACTATCAATATTGCTCGCTTTACTTCAGAGATTAATTCAAGTCATGCAACAACCACACTTGTCACATCTACTGGTTCTATTATAAACTATGTTAGTACTTCTTCCGAATCATCAGTTTCAATTATTGTTCAAGGTGCTGCCAATAATTTATCTGTTAACGGAATTGGGTTTACTACCTTCTTGTTAGCTTTCGTCATTAATGTCATTATTTGAAATGTTTAGCTTTTTTTTTTATAGAGTTATGCTTAATTAAATGCAGCATATCTGGTACATTGAAAAAAAAAAGAATAGGAACTTTTCATGCTGCACTATTTAAGCACTATTTTTTTTATTTATTCAATTACTCTAGTACATATTATAAACATATATATATATATATATATATTATTGTTTAACATATATATATTCTTAAAGTAGGTATAATACCAATTATAATTTCAAAGTAATTGAAGATGGTTAAACAATTCTAGTATTTTGAATTAGTAGCAAACATAACACATTTATAAATTTGGTTTTAACCAGTTGCACAATTAAAATAGAATGAGGTATGGAAAGACAGTCCAATATGCCGTCATTACCAGTTATGATGCTAGCGTTTCGGCATAGACTGGGCGATGGTATTTTACGGTAAAACAAATATTTTTCTAGGAGTTTTGATCAGGATTATTTCATTAAAGCAAGGATATAGGATATCAAACTTTTTTTAAAGAAAGAAAAGGCTTGAACATTGGAAATTATACAATTATATAGAAGGAAGGTACTTCCCGGTAGATAGTCTTCTCCTCAGAAATGTAGACCGTGAGTAAACACTTAATTTCTTACCGGAATAAAAATAAGTAAAATACGTTACGTTTTTAAACACATTAATTGGACTGGAATTTCTTACCCATTTTGTAATCTCACATTCTTCTTGAGAGAAGTATTCTCTAAAGAGTTCCTGCTGCGATAAAAGTTCACAAAGGAAGCTTGAATACAATTTCTTACAAAAAAATGTGACAATAAAATTTAAATCAAATTAAGACGCATTAACCAAGTTGTCAGAGCTTGATGTTATATTTTAACCAGTTTTCTGTGTAATCTTTATGTCTCAATTTGACTTTTTATAGAACGTCTCATCAACTCCACAATTACAAAATTTGAATAGTCGGTGAGCTTCAGTTTTGAAACCTCCGTCCCATAACAAGAACGTTTACCAAAGAGAGTTTTTCCTTATGTCGAGTATATCGCTAACTGCTGTGCTCAATACTCACCGTCTTTCACGTACTATTTTTCAATATAATTACCACCTTTTCTTTAGCCTACTTATTGCTTGTCAATTATATAAAGACAATAGAAATTGTCTAGTAATTCCGGGGGGGTAAGAAATTCCGTGGAACAGTAAGAATTAAGTAAGCCCTTCGAGAAGATGTGCAAGCCGTTTTTTTTCTGGGATCTGGGACATGTTGATATAAAAAGGGAGACGTTATTTTGATCCCATAATTATATAATTTATAAAATCAATAACGAAAAGCAAGATGGATATGATTGAACCTGCTCCTAGAGCAACATACAAACGTTACTGTACAGAAATGTATTATGGCTTGAGACCAAATAAGCCTAAATTTACTCCCCAGGACTACCCTAATTTAGCTGGTAAAACTGCTGTGGTTACAGGTTGTAATACAGGGATTGGTTATCATGTCATTGATTTATTATATCAAAAGAATTGTAATGTTATTGGTGTGGTTAGAACTTTAAGTAAGGGTGAAACTGCGCGTGAAGAGATTCTTAAAAGATATCCAAATTCTACAGGATCAATTACTATTATTGGGGGTTGTGATTATTTAGATCTAAGTACTGTTCATCCAGCAGGTGAAAGGATTAAAACTGTGTTGGGTTCCAATCCCTTAAATATTATTATTCATAATGCTGGGGTTATGACTCCTGATAATAAAGGTACCTCTAAACAGGGTTACGAAACGATGTTTCAGACAAATGTTATGGGAGGCCAATTATTACAACATTGTTTAGATCCATTATTTTTAAAGAAGGATGATTCAAGTTTAAAGAGAATTGTTTGGGTTAGTTCAGCTGTACATTTTATGGCTCCCGAAAATTACGGTATTAATTGGAAAGATCCGATGTATGAAAATGTACCAATATCAGAGAGACCATCACATACTGTATTATATGGACAATCAAAAGCAGTTAATATATATCAAGCGAAAATCTGGGCTGAAAAACATAAAGATATGGTAAAAGAATTAGGTATTGTTTCTGTATCATGCTTTCCTGGTGTATTAAAGACTGATCTTCAAAGAGATTGGGAAAGCGGCATATTAACACAACTTGTAGGTTTACTTTCTTATGATGGTGTTTATGGAGCATATAGTGAATTATATGCCGCTTTATCACCTGATTTAACTACTAAAGATTGTGGTGCATATATTGTTCCTTTTGGTGAAGTTCATCCAACTAGAGAAGATATTGAAGTTGGTTTAACCAATGGTGTTGGTTCTAAAATTTGGGATTTTGTTGAAGATAAAATTTCAAAATTTTATTAATTCATTATGTATAGTAAATAAGAAAAAGAATATTAAAATTTATTTTATTTTTTGTTATGAAATATAAATATATATATATATTCGAGGAGAAAGTACTTTATATTTTCAAGTTTAAATTTGTGGAGCTGCAGCCAAAACTTCAGGAGTTGCCCTATCTTGATAAGTCTTAAAATTTTGAATAAATAAGTTTGCTAAATTAGTAACAGCAGAAATATATTTAGCTTCACCTTGAGCCCAATTCCTTGAAGGGTTTAATAATTCTGATGGAACATTTTTAACGCTTGTTGGTACTTGTAAATTAAAAATTGGTAAAGTCTCATAAGATGCTTCAGCTAATGAACCATCATGAATAGAATCTAGAATTGCTCTAGTATATTTTAATGGACAACGTTTACCACCAGAGACATAAGAAGAACCAGTCCAACCAGTATTAATTAAGTAAGCATTTGCTTGATGTTTTGACATCTTTTCAGCTAACATTGTTGCATATCTAATTGGATGTAATGCTAAAAATGGTTGACCAAAACAAGACGAGAAAGTTGATTCAGGTTCTGTAACACCTTGTTCGGTACCAGCCATTTTTGAAGTATAACCAGAAATGAAATGATACATAACTTGTTCTGGTGATAATTTTGATACTGGTGGTAGGACACCTGAGGCATCACAAGTCAATAAAACAATATTTTTTGGATGAGAATCAGCAAAACATGGAATTTTTGCACTTGGAATAAAATCAATTGGATAAGCACATCTTGTATTTTCCGTTATTGAAGAATCATCATAATCAACAATACGACTAGTGTTATCATAAACGACATTTTCAAGAACAGAGCCGAATTTAATTGCATTAAAAATTTCTGGTTCTTTTTCTTCAGATAAATTAATACATTTAGCGTAACAGCCACCTTCAATATTGAAGACACCTTGATCTGACCAACAATGTTCATCATCACCAATTAATAACCTATGTGGATCAGCAGATAAAGTTGTCTTACCAGTACCACTTAAACCAAAGAAAAGAGTAACATCACCATTTTGGATACCTTGATTTGCGGAAGAATGTAAAGTCAAAACGTTATGATGAACTGGCATTAAATAAAACATTACAGTAAAGATACCCTTTTTCATTTCACCAGCATATTCGGTACCTAAAATAATCATTTCCATTGCTTTGAAGTTAATTTCAATTGTTGTCTTTGAAGACATATCTTCAGTATTTTTATTTGCAGGGAATTGACCAGCATTCCAAACAGTAAAATCTGGTTCACCAAAATTTTCTAATTCTTCCTTTGTTGGTCTAATTAACATATTAGTCATAAATAAAGCATGATAAGCTCTTGCACAAACGACACGAACCTTAATTCTATATTTTGGATCCCAACCAGCGAAAGCATCGACGATATAAATATGATCTCTTGTTCTTAAATAATCGGCGGCTCTTTCACGATTAATTTTCCAAGTTCTTTCGGAACAAGGTTTATTAACAGGACCCCACCAAATATCATCTTTTGATGAAGATTCTTCAACAATACGTTTATCACGAGGAGATCTACCAGTCTTTTCACCAGAATAAGCAATTAAAGCGCCTGAAGAGGAAATAGCAGTTTTATTTTCATTTAAAGCGTCTTCGTACAATACAGCAGGAGGAGCATTACGTCTAATTGTAGTGACACCGCTACTTAAATCTAATTCTTGTCTAATTTTTTGTTCTACGGATTCAGGATCACAAACAGCAGAGTTGATTTTTGAAGGAGACATAATTAATTTTTAATTTGATTTTTAAGTTTTTTTTGTTTTTTTTTTATTTCATGGAATGAAATGATTGTAGTTATATATATATATATATATAATATCTACATAAAAGAAAGAAAAGAACGACAGAATTAATATGAATTACTTAAAAATTATTTCTACTTATATATATAATAAAAAAAGAACTAACAATAAAATTGCCGCCGACCTAAACAACTCCGGGATTTTATTTTATTTTTTGACCCATTCATCCTTTTAATAATGAAATAATTTAGACACATTTTCCATTTAACCGAAACTTTTTTAAACTATATGTGGGGGGAGCAGATCGGAAAGAAGCTCACCGATTTGCTCCGAGTGGTTATTTAGTATATGATCGGTTAGATGGGATAAAATATACTTAAACGCCGAGAACATTACTCTCGGTCAAACGGCATAACCGTAAATAAAAAGTGTCAACGCCGCACAAACCCTTTTCCGATTTCACGGTCTTTTTTTTTGGCCAGATCTCTCCATCCCCCACGCCCCCACACGATTGTCTTTTGTAGATCTTGTTATTATTATTATTATTATTATTATTATTATTATTAGAATTTGAATTACTTATTTAATTTGTACATATATTTTCTTCAATACCCATTTTAGTACATATCGAAAAGATGAAATGCGTACTAAACGTCTTAATTTTCTGTTCTTGTGCTTTTTTAGCCATGCTAATATCGTCTGTGACCAGGACAACAAAATTAAAATCTGGTTTTGGCATTGTTATCATTTCTTTAAATTTATTTTGCGCTTTAATTACTGCTTCAATGACAAATTCATCAACATGAGATCTCCACGTAATTTGTTCTTCAACTTCTAGGTGTTCTTCAATATCAGCAGCAATATTACCCGTGAACCTTAATGGTAGTAGTTTCCCTTCACTATATAACTGTCTCATTGTTATTATAGCTCTTGCTGCGGCTTCCACAACATTTTCATCCTTGGATTTTCTTAAAAACCTTAATTCTTGAAATGTCGTTAAACATACCGCAAATTTCAAAACATTGTTTGTTGATAATTTGTAAATATGTGCAAAATGTCTTAACCACGACGTTGCATCGAATACAAAATATGTAACATCTTTATTAATTTCATCATCTGGATATTTTAATATGCTATTACTTTTATCTCCTAAGCAATCTGGATTCATATATTTAATGAAGTTCTCTTCCTCAATATTTGAAACAATCTCTGCAGGTACACTTTCCGACGTGTTGTTGTTATTATTACTATTGTTAACTACCCATGAGGTATATAATGATGAACTTATTAAATCACCATTCTTATCAAATGAATGACTGTTTGGACATAAATTCTTATAGCCAATATATTCAAAAATATTTTCACCTTTAATAACACTTAAACTTGGAATCGCATTTAAATTTGAATTAATTTCATTAATTTCTTCAAATAATGGAATAAATTCATTGAATTTATTGGATGTTTGTTCATTATATGATTCCATCTTAAAAGAAAATGATCTTAAAAAATGATTTGGATCAATATCATTTCTATTACAAACCACTGAAACTGTTTTATTAATTTTTAAACCAATATCAAAATTTTCTGCAATACCTTTAAATAAAAAAATTAATCTAATGGCTCTTTTCCAAAATTTATCACCAGTTTCATCATTTTTGTCAAAATCAATACCATCAATTGGGAAATCCAAAAAAATATAATCTTTGATACCTAAATCTTTGAAATTATCAGCATTTAATTTAGCTTTATCACAAATAACATCAAACCATAATGTACCCCAACATTTCCAAATTTCTGGTAATTCCTCATTTTCATTAAAATAATTCAATAAACCTTCAAATGAATTATCAAATTGTGAATAACGTTCACATAATTCATTAATTAATTTAGATTGATTAAAATTATCTAGAGTGTATGCTAATAAGACATTTAAGAAACTTGTAATGGTATCCCATGGTATAATTCTTTTCAATAATATTCTCCAAAATTTAATATTATTTAAATCATCCTTATAATCTCTTTGAACTTTAGTTAATGTTGCAATAATAAAATAAGTCCATGGTAAGAAATGTGGTAAAGCAATTAAAAATGGACCATGTAAAAATTTTTTTAGTACAATCATACTACATTTTAATGATGTTAAATTAACGTGATCTAATGACTTAATCCATGTGTAAATATCTGGTTTCGTTATTGGATATTGTAAGGAATCAATATTTTCAAAATAATCTATTTCTGGAAGTTGTGATTTCACATCAAAATCACTACCATCTATATTTGCCGTGAGTAGTGAAGTATTTGTGCTCGTCATAGTAGTATTGGAACTAGTAGTTGTCGTTGTCGTCACTGTTGGCGCTGCGGCTGCAGCTGCTGCAGCAGCGCTGGTTGCAGTTGTTGATTTGGATTTATTTTTATCTTTCTTATCCTTTCTTTCTTTCAAATATTTTGGCAATTCAAATAATAAAGCAAATGGATTTTTAGGATTACCAAATCCAACTAATTGTAAAATATGCGACTCTGCAAATGCAGGTGCATGTCTAAAGAAGAATCTTAATGATGTTGGTATTTGAAAGAACATATCTTGCGTTTCAAAGATATTGTTATCATTATAATCAATACCAAATCTATCTTGGAAATAATTTAATACAACTTGTTGTAAATCTGAATTTTCAAGGAAACTCGGCAGTAACATTACTTCACTATGTTTTAAATAATCAATTAAGTCTGTATTTCTAATACTACCATTATTGGTTCTATCAACAAATGTACGCTGGTAAATATTATCAATGACTAATTGCATATACTGCTGTGATGGTGTAAACGTATCTTGACAAAAAACACTCTTACCTAAATTAACAAAGGCTTCAAGTGTATTTTGTTGAACTGTCGACATATGATAATATAATTTACCATGACTATAGGTAAACTTCATGGCTTCTAAATACCAATACTCTGCGCTTAGTTTCCAATCTATAAAACCGGATGGATATAATGCTATTGCCATTCTTGATAAATCACCAAGTCTTTGTAACCATGGAATAGAATGTTTTGATGGAATATCAATTAACATAGTCGATAGAGATATGAAGACATGTGTAATAAATTGAGAACAAACTTCTGGGTCCATAAAATTTGAAAAGTTTTTAAGAACATCTAAGAAAGTAATTGTACCATATACCCATAACCTTCTTCCAATTCTATAAATTTCAATGATTTCTTCCCCAATTAATAAATCTTGTGGAGATTGTGATGGTAATAATGCAGTTGTTATGAATGTGGTATAATTATTAATTAAATCGGTGTTAATTTTATAGATAGCCCAAAGATTTTTCAGTTCTGTAGTTTGTGATGTGGTTAATTGTGAACAACGTTCTTGTAATTCAATCTCTTGTTTCACAATTAATTTATAAATATCTTGTAATTTTTGAACTAAAGCTTGACTTGACTTCTTGGAGTTATTGTTTGAATTGTTTGATGGTGGTTGTCCGTTATTATTATTATTACTGTTATTACTATTGTTGTTGTTGTTGTTGCTTGGATTTATGCCATTATTATCACTATTGTTGATTTCATTATCCTTATTCGTATAATTTTCATTAGTATTGTTGTTTTCATTGTTCATTGCCTGTGAGTCATTTTCATTAATGTCCTCGCTGCCATTGTTGTTATTGTTATTTACTCCGTTTTCATTGTCATTCAAACAGCTATTATTTACATTAGTAGAAGCGGCAGTCCCACTGCTGTTATTAATTTTTGTTACTGGAATATAATCATTACTGCTTAGCAACATATTGTTTTCATTTTGAATTTGGTTTTGGATGGGAGTCGGTTGTTGAGGTTGTTGCTTATTCATAAAAATGCTATTATCTAATGGTGAAGTACTGCTATTATTATTAATTGGATTTGAACTATCAATAACTATTTCTCCCATTACTTGTCTAGGAGAAGAAATTGAAGCAGCCATATTACTATTATTAATACTGTTGTTGTTTGGTATAGGTGACCTTTTATTGACTGAAATTTGATCTGAGTTATTAACATAGAAAAATGGCGATTGTGGTGGATCTGATACAATATAAGATGCTTGCGGAGTTATATTAATTGCTCTGTTTTGGGAGGTACTTGGTGGTCTACCTGATATAGATGTTCTTGGCGGCGTTGGAGTTGAATGATTTGTCGTGTTCATTATAGTAGCTGTTGTGGAATTTATAATATTACCACTTGCAACTAAGGAATTGTCAGTGTTACTAATATGGTAGGAATAATAAGAAGGGGTAACAACTTCTGGTTTGGCTATTCGTCTCTTATTATTTGACGAATTTACAAAGTTATATGCTTGAGAACCGTGTCTCTTTTGGCGTAAATGACTATAAATATTTGAGTTCACGGCAGGGTTGACTACTGGATTATTTATTAAATTCAGGTTCGTATCACTTTTCTTATTAATGTTGGTATTAGAGACGTTATTTATCTCATTCGTATTAGACCTTGTCGGAGAACTAAACTGTCCCATATTAATGCTTGTAGTTTGTGTATTATTTGCAGCAGTTGTATTTGAAGTTGGTGGCGTGCCTGATAAGAAATGTCCTTGAGAGTTTAGTATATTGTGTATCGATAACTCAGGCATCTTATGGTGCTGTTTATATTAAATAATGATGATGGTAGTACGATGTATTTATCCTAGTGTATAAAAAGTCAGCGTATGTTTACAGCTATTATACTTTCCAACTTATCAAAAAAAAACTGCACAGTAAGGATATGTTAAACCCAGGATACTAGTTGCACAACAATACTGGATCAATAAGTTGCTATAATCACTTTCTTGTTGAATAACAATCCAATGCTTAGAGCGAATAACGAAACACGGGGGGAGTAGGGATAAATAATAAATATGATCCAAAAAAAAAAAAATTGAGATTATTCAGTATAATCAAAAAGCTGGAAAACGAGATATGACGGTGGTATATCTGGCAGCCAATATAATGGTGAAATTTGGTATTAATATGCCAGAACCGAGATTGTGTTGTGTGTTTAATCAACTTGAGGGCTTTCAAATTTGTCAGGTTGTTGCAATCGTGGTTGATTTACTAATCAAAACAAAACAAAAATTTTCTGATTGACAAAATTTTAAGCACGCAAGGGAGAAATGTAGGACTGTAAGGCATAAAAAATCATATTGTGCATAAAAAAATAAAAGTATTTTTAGGTCTTTACAGTAAGAAAAATGGTTTGAAAGTAAACATTGGGTAAATTGTGAACCTGTTAGGGCTGTAATTTATATGCGTATCTTTTTTGATAGGGTTGGCACGGCTCAAAGGGTATTATATAAGAGTAAATAGTTAGGGTTATGATGGTTAAACTATGTAAAGTACTATAAATGCCACTAATCTAGCTCATCTACGGTCTCTATGATAGTCTTGATACTATCAATCACATTGCTGACGCCTACTCTAAGCACTCTGTCATCAATACTTCTAAAACCGACAAGTAATTTATTCATATTCGTGCTATACTCTATTTGAAAGTCCTGAGGTTTAAGAATAGGATCAGGTTTCAAGACTTGCATGGCTATATTGGCTTGTCTACTGTCTTCAAACGGTATCTCTAAATCTCTGTAATTATATGCATGGTGTTGTTAGTAAAAAGAGAGGTTGTTGCTATTTTTATTTGACACAGCTTTCTTGGATATATACATACAATGTGTAATCCAAACTCATGTTTCTTTTGGCTAGTTCCGTCATGTACTTTGTGTTAGTTGAGAAGTCTATAATCTGTTCTGAACTGTGAAGTGGCTTTGTTTGTTAATGCTTCATAGTTGTTAACGTTAGAAAGCCCTGTTGAAATTTCGATGCGAGATATAGAAAAGATGAATTCGAAGGGAAATATATTTCAGAACCAGATAGAGAGAGAGCAGTGGAAAGTATTTTTATAAAACGATGACCATTGCAAAGGTAACTAAACATCTTATAGATATAGATGACGAATCATATTCTGTAAATATCGCTAAGGATGGCTCCAAATATGTGTCGTTTGAATTAGTGAAATCGCAGATAATGTCTAGACCTAGAGCTGTTTCGAGAGTTTTTCCTAAAAACATCATTATAATTGACTCCATTAATTCAGGAACAGGTCGTAATGATCTTAATGATTTATATGGCATAGTTATGAAACCTATTTTCCAAAGGTTTAAAGTTGTTCAGCATATCAATTATATTAAAACTGATTCAGCAGATTCTATAGCGAAATATGCACAAACTTTAGATGAAGCAATAGACTACACCGTACTCTTTATTTCAGGTGATACTAGTATTTCAGAATTTATCAACAATCTGCCAAGCACTGATTCCTTACCAATATCGAATATATCTCTTTTACCTATTCCAATGGGAACGGGAAACGCTTTGGCATCATCTTTGAATTACTTTTGTCCTGTAGACGTTCTAAAATTATTCTTAGATAACCCGTCATTGCAACCCAAGACTGAGTTTCCTTTATATAGAGCAATATTTCCAAATAATCAATCTGTAATCTTTTTCATTATATTATCGATGGGATTCCATGCAAACTTACTTCATTTATGCACAAACGACCCGCACTATTCAAGTATGGGGCTGGAAAGATTTAAGATAGCTAGTGAAACAATATTAAACGAGTATGACCTTGATTTAAAAGTTACAGTGAAAACGCTTACCGATGGTAAATATAAAACATATTCATATGCCTATTTCGCAATTATTAATACACCAAATTTAGAACCGAGCTATATTCCTTCTCCAGAATCAGACGTCAAGACAAGAGGATTACATTTGCTTGGATATTTGAGCCGACTTGATGAAAAGGCTCTTACCGATAACATAATGCAAGGTTACTCCAATAATTTAAATGATAAGTTGCCTCAGAATAGAGGTATTGTATATGAACCTATAGACAATGATTTCGAAATAATACTAGATAATGTTACACCTAATGATCCGTCATACAAGACTGAACTTTGCTGTGATGGGCTGTTATACAATTTAAAAACTCTGAATACATCAGCATCCAGTAAAAACATTCAAATTAAATTTCTGGACAAAAATAGTTTATCTTTTAAAATTAATTTACTTACATACAAATAGAAAAAAAAATAATAATGACATATTAGCTTTCATTATCGCTCTTAACTCTTTTCACTTCGGAATCCTGTAAATCATCATCTGCAGGCCTCTTGCCGTCATCATTAGCAATTAAAGTCCCTGTGGTCTCTTCACTTTCACCGTCCTTTGTTTCACTCACTTCTGATGAAGTTGATGATGTTGTTGTTGTCGTCGTCGTTGTCGCAGTTGTAGCATTAAATGAATTAACAGATGGTAAAGAAAACGTCGGTTTCATGTTGCCGAATGGATTCAATGGTGTTGTCAAATTACTGTTACCAGTAAAAAAGTTTGATGGCGATGGCGACACTGAAGTTCCTCTTTGTAAGTTGAATGGATTTTCTGTCTTATTCTCAGAACTCAAAGTAGAAGATTGAGTAAAAAGACCGGGTTTTATATTAGCTTCATCATGGTCTTGGAGGTTAGATTGCGTTTTAGTCATTGCAACATTTGCTGCAACTCCAAATGCACTCGTTGGGGAGGTTGTGTTATTTACTTCACCTGATACACCTTGACTTTCAACTGTTTCTGCCGTAGTGTCACCGTTTGAATTTGGATTTGATTTGACATTTTTCAGTTGTGATTCTAGCATGGATATCTTTCTTTCCAGCAATGTAGACTTCATTGATGCCTGATGCTTACCTTCCTCAAAGGACTTCCTTTTCACCACTTGTAAATCCTCATCGAATTTTGCCTGCAGCTCATTCTTCACTTGCTCTCTTACTTTTTCTTGTATTTCATTTGTTTCTTCACTTGTTATCAACTCTTTAACCTTTTCCTCTAATCTCTTATTGTATTCCTCTTCTAACTCATTTTGTTTCTTTTCAATAATCTTATTGATCTTCTCTTCTGTCGGTAATCTGATTCGTTTCTTCAAATTCTCCTCAGCTTCTTCAATTCTTTTTAAAACAACTTCCTCATATGATTCCTCCCATTTTTTCTTCAACTCATCCATGTCAACATCTGGTTTATTTGAAACGACAGCACTACCAACTGGTGCCTCATTTGCTTCATTGAACATTGTCTGTAATTTATCGCTCTCACTCTTGATTTTTGAATTAAACTCCTCTGTTTTCTCTTGGATGAACTTAATCTTTTCTTCTTCAAATGTCTTCTTCATTGATTCAACGATATTATCAATCTCATTAGCTGTGTTCGTAATGCTGGGCGGAGTGGACATGCTAGCTAACTTGTCATGTGCATTTTCTAATTCGTTTTTATATTTCGTTATCTCCTCTTGTAATTGCAGGGTTAGATTGTTGGATGTTTCAATACTTTCATTTAACTTAGTATCAATCTCATCATATTTTCTGTTAGCTTCCTTTAACTCTCCTTCTAATTTTTTTATAGTTTCAATATTTTCAGTCTCTTTGGATGCATTTAGCTTGTCTTCTAAATCAGAAACTTTTTGTTTCTCTAAGTTTAAGGAGTTCTCCAGCCTTTCTTCCATCCTTTTAAAGTTATTGATCTCATTTGTAAGTGAATCATTTAACTCTTTGGAGGAATGCAATTTATCATGCGCTTGTTTCCTCAATCTATTAAATCTATCCTCTAGTTCTTGGTTTTGGCTCTTAAATTCAGTCAGCTCCTTTCTTAATTGACTTATCTCATTTTCTAGCTTTTCATACTCCTCTGGATCGATCCTTTCCTGTTTCTGTAATATTTCTTGAGCACGTTGTTTCCAGCGATTACTTTCTTCTTTAAAGGAATTTATTTCTTTGTCCTTTTCCTCAATTGAGGATTTGTAATTATCAAGTTCATTTTCTAGAGGTAGGATTTTTTCTTGTAAAAGACGTAATTCATTAGAGATTTCCTTATTTTTGTTCCGTGCCAAAGTGGCTTCATTACGCAAAGTGATATTACTTTCTCTCAGTAAATCTAATTGGTTCAGTTGCAAGTTTGCCTGAGATTCGTCCTCAGTTTTGGCGTTTTGGTCCGCTTTAATATTAATTAGTTCCAATTTGATTGACTCCAATTCACTCTGTGTATTGAGCAATTTTTGACCAATATTCTGCTCTTCATTTTGTGCTACTTCCAACTTGGTTAGGAGAATATCCCTTTCATTTCGTAAACTGTTCATTAACTCCTTATTACTTTCGTCAATTTGAACACTACTAATTTCGTTAGTTCCTGCCGAGTTAATTAAATCTACCTGATCATAGAGTAATTTGTTTTGCGAAACTAAATCGTTCAACCGCTCTTCTAACATCTTTAACTGTTTCTCGTATTCGTTCTTCTGCTGTATCCAACTGTTTTCCTTCTGCTCCATTATTTGCTGGCTAGATTGGAACTTGGAACTCCATGAGTTTACTTCTTCGTTGTATTTATAAGTCTGTTCTCTCAAATGGCTGATGGTCTTCGAAACATCAGCGTGCTTTTGAAGCTCTTGTTCATAGTTAGCTTGTGCATCGTTCGCAAACTTGGTTTGTTGTTTTAAGTCATCCTGCAAATTAATGATTTTAGTATCGTACATTTCTTTTATTTTATCAAGGTTATCCTGAGAAAACTGCAAATCAGACACCTTTCTACTTAACGTAATTTTTTCTCTCTGGAAAGTATCCTTTTGGTGTTCTAATTCATTGTCCAAATCAGTGACTTGCCTCTTTAATAAGGAATTATGCTCCTCTAGCTCAATCTTATCCTTTGATAGTGAAGAAATTTTTTCCTCAAGTTCGGTTTTAGTAACTTCATATTTATTAGATAATATAGTAAGAGAATTTTGGACAGTTGTCGCTTGTGCTTTATATTCCTCAATTTGAGCATATGCTTCTGTCAAATTGACTTTAGTATTTTCTAATTCTTTTTGCAATTTCGCAATCTGTGACTCGCTATCGCCTTCATCGTTTAGTAATCTATAAGACTGTATACGAGTTTCATTTTCTCTAACAGATTTTTCTAAAGATTTAATATCTGAGTTCAACTTATCAATTTCCAAATCTTTTCCATTTAAATTTTCATTAAGTTTCATAGTTTGTTCTTTTAGCATATCTATCTTATTTTTGTACCACTGAATTTCAGAATCCCTATTCGACTGAAGGCTATCAAGTTCCCTACATTTCAATGTTAGTTTTTCATTTACATTGCTAAACTGAGTTTGTAAATTATTTATTTTATCCTGAAATGAATCTTGTGTTTCTTTTAGCACCAACTCGCGTTGTTTTTGCAGACTTTGTAATTGTGTCGTCATTATTTTCAAACTATTTCTCTCTTGTTGTATTTTGTCCAATTCACTTTTTAATGAAGATTCAGACTTTGATATCAATTCCTTTTCAGCTTCAATATGAGTTAATCTAGCTTCTAAAACAGATAATTTAGATTTGGAATTCATGTAGTCTTTAACAGTGGACACCATTGTGGTATCCTGATTAGCAATTCTATCCTGTAACTGTTCCGTCCTTAAAAGTAGATGTTTATTTTCTAATTTTGTTAAGTCCAATGTATTTTTTAGTAACTTCATTCTTTCTTCAGATAAATTTTTAGCAGATTTTTCCATCTCATAATCTAAAGTAATTTTAGATTTGGCTTCATGTAACTGCTCTATTTCTGCATTTAATACCCTAATATTTTCCATTGATTCAGCAATAGTATAATCTAACTTGCTTTGTAAATCCTCAATTATTCCTGTAGTGTTGTTGGTTCTATCAGATAAGTTAGTTGAACTCGAAGAGTTTGTATTAGCTTGCGACGTCATTGATTTATAAACTTCCAATTCTTGAGATAGGGTTGTAATTTTAGTTTCTAGATCTGAATTACATTTCTGTAATGTTAAAATAGCTTCCTTTGCATCATTGATTGTCTCATTCTCTAATAACTCCATTTTCTCGTTTTTCTCTATTTCTAACTGTTCAGCTCGTGCGGTGACAATTTCAATAGATTTCAATAAATTCATGTTTTGATGCTGAAGTTCGACAATGTTTTTGAAATTCACAAGTCTCTCAGATATGACATTGTTTGAATCTTTTACTACTACATCGGTCGTCGCACTTTGTCTATTTAATATGTCCCTTAAGAAATGAAGTTCCTCTTCAGACAACGGCTGTATACTTGCCGGTTCATTCTTTAATTCAATGTTCATGAGTAAATATTGGACTTGTTTTGCTAGGTGTGTGCATTGAGTATCAAAAAGACTAGCTTTACTTTGCAACTCACAAATACGATTCTCTTTCTCTTCTAATTCCTTAGTTTTCTGTATGTTCTCGTTGGATGTATGTTCTAGCAACAATGATGCATCTGTTAATTCTGCTTCAAGAGACTCTGTTCTGTCTCTAAATGAATTTATGATAGGTACTTTAGCTTCCAATTCAACAACAAAGGATTCAACTTGATTTTGTAACTGTTCTTTTTGAGTTCTTTCCTTTATAAGTTGCTTTCTTAATACTGAAATGTCACTATATAGTTTAGAAAAAGACTCATTGCCAGATATAGAGGTGTTTACCTCTATCTCGTGTGAGGAAGATGATTCTATTTCCTTCAAAGCGGCCTCTAATCTAGTTTTTTCCAATTCCGATTTCTCTAATTTGTTTTCCACAATGTTTAGCTTTTCTAGTAATGACTCTTCATTCGCGTTAATATTACTGTCGGAGGATGATAAGTCTTTATCATTCTTAATTTTGCTCTGTAAGTCTTTTACTTGTTTTTCTAAAAGATTAATTAATTGCTGTTGCAAATCTTTGTCTTTCTCGAAATCTTGTCTCTCAGTATTCAAATTGTGCTTCAACTCATCAACATGTGCGGAAGTTGCTTGTAAATCTTTGCTTAATTTCTCATTTGTATTTAGTAGTGAGTTATTTTGTGTTTTCAATAGTTCCATATCACTGGATATAGAATTTATACGAACCAAATTTTCTTGTAATTCATTTTCTTTAGTTGCTTTATAGCTTAAGAATTGTTCATTTTTGGTGGTAAGTTCTTTTTCGAACCAATTTTTTTGTTGTTCATTTAATAGCGTCGATTGTTTTATCTTTTCAATTTCTGTCATTAACGATAAATTTTCAGTCTTGATTGCTTGAATTTGACCAATTAATTCTTGATTTTTCAAATTTAATTGTTTTCTATCGTTAAATACACTTTGAATTTGATCTGAAGAATCATTCAGTTCAGTGATCTTTTCGTTTAGTAAATTCGCTAATTCTGTCTTACTTAATTCACATTCTTTTACCTTTTCTTGAAGATCGATTAATTGAGTATTCAAGGTTGCAATCTCGTTTTGGCTTGTTAAGGACTGTTCTTTCAAAGATTCAAAATTCTTTTCATATTCCGTTCTTTCATTCCTAATAGCATCGTTTTCGTCTATGAGTTTTTCAATTTCTGACTTTAAATTTTGTATTCTGTCATCCGTGCTTTTCTTTAAATTCGAGTATTCTTGCAACTTGAGTTCTAGAACAGCAATAATTTTAGGATTTAATTCGGATATTTCATCATCTGTAACATCCAGATATGACGATAAGCTTTCCAGTTTAGTTTGTGTTTGGTTTGACATAGGGTTAAATACCTTTTGATTATATTTCTAAAAAATTTGGAAAGCCAAAGCCACCTGAAAAAGTTTCACAATTATCCAGACTGTAACACAATTAAGCTATAAACCCTTCTTTTTTAGGTATTCTTTTTCATTTATAGATTACTATAAGTATAAACACCTTTTAACAACATTTCTTACAAACCAGCTTTAAAATTCGGATATATTTCCAGCAATCATTATCTACGAACTTTCAAATTGACTACAATAAACACCCATACCATTCTATAATTAACAACTATGTATGGGTTTCAAAATATTTTTGAAAAATCTGAAAAGTTTTGAAATATTTTTTGCGTCGTGCGAAAAATTGAAAAATTATTATGTAAGTTTAGTTTCCTTACTATGGAAAATTAGAGGAATTCTGAGTAATGCGGGCAATGGGTAGTTAGTACCTTTGGTGAGTGGTGCGCCTTGAAGGATGACATGGATCTTATCGTTACAACTCAAGTGGTTTACTAAATAAAAATATATAATAGTTAGCCATTTTAAGGCGGTTCTTGTTACAATACTTAAAGAAACCAAGATTCAAAGATGCAAATGTATGTGGCATAACCTTTTAAGATTCATGACAGGACATATTTTCATATTTGGGACGTTTGTGTTGGAATTTGATATATCCATGATATAACAGCTAATGGAAAAATCTTAGCACTAGCGAAGTAGTAATAGTTAAACTAATATAATGTATTTGAAATTCCAAGCTTCCCACAATAACATATGAGAAAAGCCAGTCTATCGAAAGAGTTTAACGTTCTTTTTTTTTACTAACATATAAAAATCTTTTCGTGATTTAAAATTTTTGAATAGTTTTGTTAAGACTTTGACTGGTAAGACCATTACTTTAGAAGTTGAATCTTCTGACACTATTGACAATGTCAAATCTAAGATTCAAGACAAAGAAGGTATTCCACCTGACCAACAAAGATTAATCTTTGCTGGTAAACAATTAGAAGATGGTAGAACTTTATCTGACTACAACATCCAAAAGGAATCTACTTTACATTTAGTCTTGAGATTAAGAGGTGGTATCATTGAACCATCCTTAAAGGCTTTAGCTTCTAAGTACAACTGTGACAAATCCGTTTGTCGTAAGTGTTACGCTAGATTACCACCAAGAGCTACCAACTGTAGAAAGAGAAAGTGTGGTCACACCAACCAATTGCGTCCAAAGAAGAAGTTAAAATAGATTATTTGCATATTTTACTTCTATTTTGTTACGATATTATTGATCAAAAAGATAGATATATATATATACTCTAAAATAAATATATCATATAATTTTAATTAATGTATAAAAAATAAATACTAACTTTATTATCTAGATGCTACAACTTCTTTATGGGCAGGATAGTTATAACATTTTAGTTGAAAAAATTCAGGCAATATCAAGCAAGCATCATAGTGCCAGTGTCAATAATACATATCGAAATTTGCGAATATGAAAACACACTTTTATAATAAAAATAGAACGTAAATTTAAAATCATTAATAATATATATATATATATATATATTTTTCTTTTTTTTTAATTAATGTACAAATCTTGAATAATAAATAAGCATGTAAGCAAAATAAAACAAAATAAAAAAGGGCGTCAGTTTATGCAATAAAAAATAGTAGTGAATGTTTTCTTTTTTTTTTCATAATATTTACAAACTCTTGGCGTCTCTTATAGATGCAATAGGTTCTAATAATTCAATATCTTCATTATTTCTAACCATATCATCATCATCTTCGAAATCGACGGCATTCATAGCTTCTTCAGTTTCATTGTACTTGTGGAAACATAACCAGAATAAACAACCACTAATGAAACATGCAACGGCTAAACCACCGAATAACCAAGTGTAATCTGGATCCTTAGAGACAGGGGATAAAGCACAACCAATAGCGGAACCAAAAGCGTTAGTAACTAAAAAGATAGACATAATAAAGGATTTCATAGAAGCAGGAGCCTTTGAATAAGCATATTCTAAACCTGTAATGGATGCAAAAATTTCGGAGAAAGCGATAAGAACATAAGCAGGAACTTGCCATGCGACATGGACATGATTTGGAGTATCAGCTGATAATGGATGACTGTAGTTAGGACCAGCACTGTAGATGAAATGTTGTAAAACACAAGCCCAAGTCATGGCGAATGCACCAAAAGTGAAACCCCAGAAAATTTTAGTAATAGGTTTAAATGGAGTAAATCTTCTAATAAATGGATAAAGAACCATTTCAAAAATTGGAATAAAGACAATTAAAGCGATGGAATCAATACATTGGAAGAAATCATTTGGTAAACCGTGTAATTCAATCATTGAACCTTGTGTAACGAAAGAACTAATCATTTGACCATAACAGGTCCAGTAAACTGGATAGAAAAGGAAAACTTTACAAGCAGATAAAGCTCTCCTAATTTCATCAACGAATTTATCAGACCATGGGTAATTAGCCTCAGGGTTGAAAGAAGGTTTAGCGATATCGAAATTAAATTTATTTTTCATTAAAATCCATAAGACTTTGAACGATTTTGAAATAACTTTGTCACCAATAGGAGGTCTAATGTAAGATTTTCTACCTAAAACTAAAACAACGACAGCGATCCAGAAGAAACAGAAAGGTAGTAAATAAGCAGCCCAGAAATCTTTATGAGATTCTAATTCAGTTGTAGCGATAACTGATAGAGAACCAATATTGATCATTAAATAGAAAAACATGAAAACATTTTGTAAAGTAATTTGATGATCAACGATAACTCTTTTACCATTTTTTAAAGTCTTGACTCTTGGTTTTTTAGCAGGAATTTGATCAGCGATTAAGACAGAAAGATTAGCTTTAATCATACCAGTAGCGGTACCGATTAAGATGATAGCAGTAACGAACCCACCTAAACCAGTTTCTTTACTTGTAATGGAAGGAATAGAAGTAATGAATAAGATAAAGATACCAACGATATAAATACCTGTACCAACAGCAATAGTATTATATTTGCCCCAATAGGTATCAGCCATGTAACCACCAAAGATAGGAGTAATGTAACACCAAAATTGGAAGAAATAAGAAAGACCGGTAGCACCAGAAGAATCTAACTCTAATAAACCCTTTGGAGAATCATTTGGACCATTTTGCATATAATTTTGGAAAGGAGCAGAAAGACCATAATAAGAGAATCTTTCAGCTAGTTCGACAATAGCGATTAACCAACATCTTAATGGGATCTTACCACCAACATGTTGCAAAGTAGCTAATTCTTCAGCGGTTGGTATTTCACCTTCATCTTCGTCATCATCGTCGTCAGCACTCATTGCGATATCACCGTCGATATAGTGAGGATCTTTTTGATCATCACTTAGTTGATAGGTTTCTGTATCGATGATGTGATCTTCGGTAGAGACTTGAGTCTTTTTCAATTCAAGGATATTACTATTGATATTTGTTTTTTCTTCATTAGAATCTGTTAGTTCAAAATTTTCTTTACTGTCCTCGTTATCCGAGAGATGATGGACAGGCATGATGGGATAAATGTGTTTGAGTAGTACTTTCTAAAAGAGTAAGCTAAATAACTAGCAGATATGTAAGCAACGAAATAATAGTGAAGGAAAAAAATAAATAATGATTATTCAATGGAAAAATAAAATAGAAAAAAAAAAAAAATTTTAATAAGAACAATAGGAAGGAGAGAAAAGATTTTTTTTTTTTTAACTATGAAGAAAAAAGTGAATAAGGATGATTTAATAAGATAATAAGATGATTTTATATATGAATTGAAAAAAAAAATTTGGTCTCAATCAAGAAGGAGGTTTTGTGAATAGTTGGAGAGATGCAAGAATTACAATGCGATGAAAGATTAGTACGGAGACATTGATAAGACTGAGGTAATATTATAGAAGATTATTGGTGACTGATTATTGAATTTTGATTTTTTTGAATATTCGATTACCAAAAAGCCAAGAGATAAAAGAAATTTTTTCTGAGAAAGCAATTTTCGAGGACAACGATAGAGAAAGATCTTCGAGGAAAATGACGAGTGACACATTCGAGGACGGGGAGAGCCGGCGGTGTGTGCGGATGTTTCTGCGTTTGGGGGTGGAAACGATAAGACGGCTGCTGACTGCAAAATCGGGATGAGTGACACAATAACGCGAGGAAGCGATGTGGTGGGTGGGTGCTGTGAGCCGTGTAGGCACTATTTGTGCAGTGTTTTCTGAGTGCGTGAATTTTTTAGTGCCGTTTGAAACACGGAAAATGGAAAACGGAAAACAGAAGAGCGAAAAAGTGGCGGGGTGGCGGAAGGGCGGCCGATAGCGGGATAGTCAGAACAGTGTTTTTTGACACAATAATAAGAGAGCAACACGGAGGATCTTGACACAATCGGAAAGGGTGTATGTAACGTAATCGATAAGATAATACTGTTACAGGCTGTGACTCAAAATAAACACACCCAATATGTTATCGTATGCCTGTTCAGGAGTTGTTATGGTCTTAATTCTTTGTCTTCTAAAGTTTGATTACAAACTGTGGCCATCTTGTGTCCTTATCAGTCTTGGAAGACAAATTGTTCTTGATAAGAGGATTGTTTGTTTGATATCATGGATTAGCCACATGGCAACAGATAAACTATCTCTTACGAATACGTGATGTGTATGGGTGTACGGACGTCATTTAGAATAATTTGATTAACCTATCTCAGAATATATATCAGTTTTGAAATTTATTTTGATTTTAAAATTGTTGTAAAAATTCAAGAGTATTGTGACCTTGTAAAACTGCTAGGTCTGTTCTTGTCTAGATATTGAGATATGTTTTACTGTTCTTTTGTCATAATTTTTACGGTTTAATTTTTCATCTGGGTATATTTTTTTATTTTTTTCGTATCAAAGCGAAATCAAATCTTCTGGAATATGAAAATTTTTGTGAATTTAAGTTAATTTTTTTTTTTTTCTTCGAGTAAGCTCATCGCTTTTAAATTTTTCAATGTTTAAAACACATACAAATATTTTGTATAGCTTTCAGATTCAATAAAAGAAGAGTAATAGCATAAACATGGGTTCTCATAAATCAGAAAAAGTATCTTCTAAGGAAGAAAAACCACCAAAGTTAAGTTTAAAGGAAAAAAAGAAAGAGAAAGAGAGCAGTAGTGAGTCTTCTTCAAGTTCCAGCTCAAGTTCAAGTTCAAGTTCTAGTTCTAGTTCTAGTTCTAGTTCTAGTTCTAGTTCTAGTTCCAGCTCCAGTTCCAGTTCCAGTTCCAGTTCCAGTTCCAGTTCCAGTTCCAGCTCTAGTGATTCAGATTCCTCTTCTTCTTCATCCAGCGATTCTGATTCTTCTTCTTCCTCTTCCTCATCCTCTTCCTCATCCTCTTCTTCATCCTCTTCTTCATCCTCTTCTTCCTCATCAAGCGCATCAGACTCCGATTCCTCTTCTTCTTCTTCAAGCTCAGATTCATCCTCTTCTTCTAGTGGTTCGGATTCAGATTCTGATTCATATTCAAGCTCAAGTTCTAGTTCCAGTTCCAGTTCTAGCTCTAGCTCTAGCTCTAGTTCCGACTCTGATTCAGACTCAGACTCAGACTCATCTTCCAGTTCAAGCTCAAGTTCCAGCTCAAGCTCAAGCTCTGATTCAGATTCAAGCTCAAGCTCAAGCTCAAGCTCAAGCTCTGATTCTGATTCAAGCTCCAGTGACTCTGACTCCGAAAAAGAAGTTGAATCCAACAAGAGATCTCTCGAAGAATCTACTACCTCAGAAGAATCAAATACCAACGAATCTACACCAGAACCAACAAATAAGAAAACTAAATTAGATATCTCCGCCGGTACAGATGAAATAGCAGAAGGACAAAGAAAACATTTTTCAAGAGTTGAAAGATCAAAAATCTCTTTTGAAGCTTGGGAATTAACTGATAACACATATAAAGGTGCCGCTGGTACTTGGGGTGAAATGGCAAATGAAAAATTAGGTAGAGTTAGAGGTAAAGATTTTACCAAAAATAAAAACAAAATGAAAAGAGGTTCCTACAGAGGTGGTAGTATCACTATGGCTTCAGGTTCATACAAATTTCAAGATTAGTTATATATATATATAACATATATATAAATAAAAGTGTACATATAAAGTAATAAGGATTTTTTTTTTTAATGCAAAGGTTTTGGGAAATCTGTATCCGACTTATTCCCTCTATTAATCTTGAAGTCTCTCCGGTATCGTGCTACTTTCAATCTCTTGTCAAACTCAATTTGTTCGTCTTTATTAATACCTTCCATATCATCGTCATTTTCGTCTTCCTTCCTGTGTTTCTTTCTCTCAGAGGCAACTGGTTCAGCCTCTAATGTTTTATCCGTCAATCCATTTTGTAGTTTCATTAGTGCATAATTTAATCTTTTCTTCAGTGTATTCGAAATTACCCTAATAGGTTTATTACTAATGGTATTTTGCTGATTTTGATTTATATGAAGGTTATGCAAATTTGTAGGCGATTTTAACACTGAAATAGGCGATGGTGATAGATATAATTCTTTGTCATCTGTCTTTGGTGTACATGGGTCAAAATGGTTCGATATCCTTGGCGGTGATAGAAATATTGAATCATCTTTTGCTGTTAAAGAGTTTCTTGGTGATGATATGAATGTAGGTGAGGGTTTATGATCAAAATTATATTGAGACGGTGAAGTAGTTTCCGGTATCATCTTATCACAGTTTTTATTTGTCAATTGATGCAAAGAAAGAGAGAGAAATTGTCTCTTTATTCTCTTTTGTTGGCATTTATAAATAATTAATCATTCAACCGCAAGAACTACACACAATTTTTTTTTTCTCTCGAAGATGCGTATGAGGCTGTTCGAAATGGGGCACCTTGATCCAACAGATCTAAATTTAGAGCACGTTTATTCTGAGATGGCATTTATACAGAGTTGAAATTACTGATAAAAGTGGTGGCTCATTTACTTCTTGGTTTCAATGAGCTTTTCAAAGAATGGTAAACACTGTATCGAGCCGTAAATAATCTGCATACTATATAAAGCAATGTATATTATGTACCTCCATTATAATTATGGTTAAACATGAGATGCAAAGTATACAAAAGTTATTTACCTTTTCCAAGAAAGTGAAATAGAGTGCACAACTATTGATCAACTTCTCTAAACATCTGATGGAGTCAAACATAGGTCAAGTTTGCGATATCTTAAGCATTTCGTAGTGAGTATATAATTACAAAGACTATAGTAATGATAAAAGTTATTTAAAAGTTGACATCCGATTCGTCAATCTTTTCATTGTTTATTATTGCAGCATTATTGCCTTCTTTTTTACATTTCTTTAAATACGTCATTAGAGAACCATAGATCGCAATTGCAACACCTATTCCGCTAGCACCAATACCACAATAACCTGCAATATGGATAGCTTTCATGATTTGTTTCTTTGAACCATTTGTACAATTGAGACATTGATAGTGTAGAACAGTTGTTGCAAACGGTGGTCCTAAACAAGTACCATAATTTAAAGCTGTACCCACGAGTGTTGCCGCTAGACCTTGATAATTTTGCGGTATCCCATCACTTAATAACAGTACCGCTGAAGGAAAACTGACATCTAAAGCTAATGTAATTAAAACTACAGAAACAAATGGGGCTGCCCAATATATTTCATGTCTTTTTAATGTAGCCAATAATATGTTTGAGATTAGAAATGGAATTGCAGCTAATAATAAACGAATATGAACTGGAACTTTTTTATTTAACAGATATGCAGAAATTAATGAAGCAATTGCGCCTCCAACAATTAATGGTGTCAGCTTAGCAGCACTTAATAATAGAGTATCGTTATTTATACTCAAGAAGTAAGTCCATAAATAAAAAATCCAGCTTGTAAAGGAAAAATAACAAAAGAATATAATAAACATTGCTTTCAAAGTGGTTGCACGCATACGTCTCCATGGAATAATTGGATTTTTAACATATGCGTCAGAAGCTAACGCTATAGCTGTTGAAATGATTCCACAAAGTAAAAGTACCCATACGTGAGTTTTTTTAAATCCTGGACCAGGTGCTTCGTTCCAAGAGGCTCCAAATAACATTAATCCACTTGTTCCAAAGAATGCACCTGCATAATCAAACTCTTTGAAAGAAAATTGTTTTTTTAGGTTTACAGTTTTGTCATCATTTGGAATAAATATAAAACCTAATACGGTCATTAATGCACAACTGATACCAAAGGACCAATAGGTCCAAGACCAATGAGTTAATTGTGTGAATAACGAAGAGAAGAATATTCCTGCTGTAATACCTACCGGGACACACCAACCTAATATAGAGAAGATGTAATTTTTTTTTCTACAAGGAGGAAATACCTTACCTAGCAATGCAACCGTAGTTGGGAACATAAATCCACCGCCGATACCCTGTGCACCCCTGCAAAAATAAAAGAATACAGCATTAGATCTTGCATATCGAGCAAAACCTGCTAATAGAGACCATAGTGCAAGCCAGCCGTAACCTAGTATATAAATGCGTTTATGACCTACCATATCTCCAATTTTACCACCTACTATTAGAAAGGATCCAGCAGTTAGCCCATATGCACCATTTACCCAACCTACCTCCATTGCAGATGAAGGCGGTACCTTGTACCAAGCGGCAGTATACGGTAGATGCGGGATAGCCTGCGTAGCAGCTGCCAGAGTTTGTATTTGGCCAGATAGCATAACTAATGTGAATATAATTTCCTGTGGTGCGGACAAATTTAGATAACGATTATAAGGCCCATGCTCTTCACTTGGGCTTACTAGTTTTTCAACATTACTCTCTGCATTACTAACAGCCGTCTGAGAGTCTGCATCTGTTATAGAACTCAGTGATGCTGAATGTTTAGCCGTTAAGCTCATCATTCTGAAATTTTTAAAATTGCTGTGCTCTATTCCAAAAAAAAGCGATGTAGGAAAATTATAAGATGACTACTTTATATTTTAATATTTATTTAATTCAATAAACATATCTTGATCGCGACTGTGATAACTGCTCCTAACTTCGGTCTCGTTTCTTTTTAACATACAAGGATTCAGGCAGAAAAATGCGTACTGCTGAACTGCATATGTTAGGGGTGCTAATAAAGTACCGTTTCTTCCATAAGCAATAGCGGTGTTTCCAAGCCGAATGTTGCATCGAAAAAAAAATTCCAGAGAAGATCTTGAATTTTTTGCCTGTGCATGACTTTGTTACTAAGAAGTGTTCGAAAGTTCCGCTCTATGCGGCTGTTTGAGAGGAGGTGGAAAATAGAAGGAATTAAACTTCGATATAGGGGCCACCGTTCATAACGACGCGGGGAAGCTGAGTTTTTATGTAATCATATTGAAAGATTATATAAACATTCATATTTGCAAATCAGTTGCTAGCTAAGTAAAGTGATGGAACTTGTGTTGTAAACTGGCTGTGGATAAAAAAAATGAGGCTGTACGATACTCTTGGCTTAAAGCAAGACTGGCGGAGAGGAAAATTCATAGCCAAGATCTGTCACTTCAGATTGTGGTTATACTTGGTTTGCGAAAGTATCATCAGATAACTATGTAAATTATTGTATATTTACCTGTTTGAAAGCACCGGTTAGCACACTCTAAACCCTGTGTTACTCTGATAGCATGTCTGTGTTTAAGGGCCGAAAATCAACGGCGGCCTCATGTGAAACACAGAACTGAAAAAGTCTATTTAGATCAAAGATTTTAACCATCAAGAATGTTCGCAATTAATATAAAGAAAAGAGTGCCACCTATGTTTATATTATGATATTTTCTGATTTGAAATTTTTAATACTTCCTAATTTATCTACCCCAAGTGCAGAAATACAGAGTAAACTTATCAAAAGCAATGGAGGTGAAATAGTTTCAGCCATTGATGGATTGGATCAGAAAACGGTCGTCTTAATCAATGACACTTTTGTTGATACCGAACAAAAACGTATTGTTGGGTATGAATTCTTTAAGAAGGAACTGGAGTTTAATTTTGATAAGTTATGGGAATTTATAACTGCTAATGAATTACGTTGTATGAGGAGTAGTCTCGTTAGCCAATGGATTAAAGAAGAAAAATTTTATGTAGAAGACTCTGAAATAATAAGCATGGAAGAAAACGTTACTCAAAGTGAAAGTGACAATGAAACTGACACTAGCGAAGCAGAAACAGATATAGAAACAGATGAAAGCAAAATTGATAAGGTACTTGCTTCAGAACCCATAGTGACAAGTTCAGAAGAAGAGGCGAAAGAGGGAAGTGACACTAAGAAACTAAAGGGGATTCCGGATAACAATTTATTAATTGATTCAATGGAAACTTTATACAAAAAATATGAAACAAAAGGAGATCATTTCAGAGCACGAAGTTATAAACTTGCAATGGCATCAATTGTAAAATGTCCATTTGTGATTAAATCAGGAGAACAAGCAAAATCTCAATTACCCAATATTGGAGCTAGCATAGCGAAAAAACTCCAAATAATACTAGATTCTGGCAATTTACCAGGATTAGAAGAAACAAAAGAATTAGAGAAAAAATTAAATTATTTTAAGAGTTGCTATGGTGTAGGCTCGTACACTGCTAAAAGGTGGAACTTATTAAAATTCAAAAATTTCAATTATGCACTAGAAAATTCCTCAAATGAGATAGCCAACGAATGGCCAATATTATATGGATGGTCGTATTATGAGGATTGGTCAAGAAAGATGGTAAGAGAGGAATGTGAGGAACATTTAAAAATAGTTAAAGAAGAATTGAAATCTGTTTCACCTAAGTGTGAGGTGGAGTTACAAGGTAGTTATAAACGTGGTGCCTTGATTTGTGGTGACATTGATTTATTTTTTTTCAAAGAAGGTTGTAATGATTTAGCAGAAATAGGACAGATAATGGAAGAATTAGCTTTAAGGCTATTTGCGAGAGGATATATTCAATGTGTTTTACAATTTACACCAAGACTTTATGATAAATTCAAAGACAATCTTCAGGAGAGATTTAATAAATGTCATTTAAAATTGCCTACTAATACAGAAAGCAGATTTGTTCATAAGACACAAGGCTTGAAAAAATATTTCTTTGGTGTAAAACTACCAAGAGATATATATCGAAAAAATTATGATGAAAATTTAGAAGAGGCAGGATTGAAATTAGAAGAGGATGATAAATTTATGGCATTGAGTTCAAAAACTACAATTAATGATCCAACATGTAGAAGACTTGATTTTTTCTGTTGCAGATGGTCGGAATTAGGTGCAGCAAGAATACACTGGACGGGATCAAAAGAATTTAATAGGTGGATTAGGATGTTGGCTACTACTAAAGGCTTTAAATTAACACAGCATGGTTTATTTAAGGATGATAATTTATTAGAAAGTTTTGATGAACGTAGAATATTCAAATTACTTGACGTTGAATATCTACCAACAACAGAACGATCACAGGGACTATGGGAAAAAAAAATTAAAATAATAGGAAAAAAATGATGAAAAATAATTAATATTTATTTTTTATTTATTTCGTTAGAAAGCGTTATTTAATTTTTATTTAAAAAGTTAATAAAGATGAAAGGAGTTTATATAAGTTTAACCTTTAAATTTATTTCTTTTCAGATAAGAAAGAAACACCTGGTAATTCCTTACCTTCTAATAATTCTAAGGAAGCACCACCACCAGTAGAAACGTGGGAAATCTTTTCGACAACACCGTATTTCTTGGCAACAGTAGCGGTATCACCACCACCAATGATGACAGTGTTACCAGCTTCAGAAGATTTGACAACTTCATCTAATAAAGCCTTGGTACCAGAAGCGAATTTTTCGAATTCGAAAACACCTGGTGGACCGTTCCAGACGATGGTCTTAGCCTTAGCGACAGTGGCAGAAAATAGTTTTCTAGATTCTGGACCATTGTCTAGACCTTGCCAGCCAGCTGGAATACCTTCCTTGTCAGTGACAATCTTGGTGTTAGCGTCAGCAGAGAAAGCATCAGCGATAACGAAATCGACTGGTAAGACGACTTCGACACCCTTAGCCTTAGCCTTTTCCATTAACTTTGGAACAATTTCAGCACCAGCCTTGTCGAAGATAGAGTCACCAATTTCGGTGTTTTCAATAACCTTCTTGAAGGTGAAAGCCATACCACCACCAATGATGATAGAGTCAACCTTGTCTAATAAGTTGTCAATTAATTGAATCTTATCAGCAACCTTGGCACCACCTAAGATAGCTAAGAATGGTCTGGTTGGGTTTTCTAAAGCCTTACCGAAGTATTGTAATTCCTTGGTTAATAAGAAACCAGCAGCTCTTTGTGGTAAGTCGAAACCAACCATAGAAGAGTGAGCTCTGTGGGCGGTACCGAAAGCATCGTTAACGTAAACATCAGCTAAAGAAGATAATTCCTTTCTGAATTTAGCAACGTCTTCAGCAGAAGCCTTAACCTTCTTACCGTCAACCTTTCTGGAACCTTCTTCTTCGATGTGGTATCTTAAGTTTTCTAATAAGATAACGGAACCTGGAGCGGAAGCCTTAACAGCAGCATCAACTTCTGGGCCAACACAGTCGTTTAAGAAAGTAACTGGCTTACCTAATAAAGCTTCTAATTCCTTAGCAACTGGCTTTAAAGAGTATTTTTCGTTTCTTTCACCATTTGGTCTACCTAAATGGGAAGCTAAGACAACGTATCTTGGGTTGTGTTCTAAGACGTATTGAATAGTTGGTAAAGCAGCAACAATTCTTTGGTTAGAAGTGATTTTGTCACCATCTAATGGGACGTTGAAATCGACTCTAATGAAGACACGTTTGTCATTCAAATCTAGATCCTTAACGGTTAACTTGGAAGATAAAGACATTTTTCAAATTAATAAAAAACTTGGTTTATTTTAAGGAAAAGAACAAGAAGTAATAAAAAAAACTAAGATGGAATAGCAAAAATAAAAAAAAATTAATTCACAGAAAGATAAATGTTAATCCTTAAAACTAAAAAATAAAAAACAAAAGCTATCTATTTTATAGGAATCAAAAAATTCCACTCAAGAATTGGTTGCAATCTGTAAGAATTAGTTTTATACAATACGAGTTTGAGAAACGAGGTAAAGTATTTTGGAAATGACATGGTTTTCTTCTGAGTTCTTCAATATTCCACACTTAGCATTGAGTAAACATAAATTACTTATCAAGAAAAGCATCGCATGGCGTATCTAACACACACCATAAGAGTAATTTCACTTCGAAACACCACAAAAAATTGCCGTAGTTATCTTAATAGCTTCCACTGAACTTAAAAAAATTGAGCTATTATTTAACACAGGAAGCCCATTTCGGCTTAGAAGAAGCTTCAATTTAGACGTTGCTGGAAAGAAAAATGAAAAATTCAGTTTTTTTGTCCGGATATTTTCTCTTCCGGGGTTAGTTCGGACTGAGGACTTAGAGACTCCGGGTAACACAATTTTCAATTTTTAATTTTAATAATTTAAAGGTAAACCCTGAAATGTGTAATGACAGGTGAAGGGGGCGTGGAGATGGGATGAAAGAAACCGGAAGAATATTAGTCTTAGCTTTAGTTTGAGAGTTAGCCATTTTTATACACATCAACAACTTGCCGCCCATCTATATTTTATAATTATAAGATGATAATAAGGTCGTTTCTTCGAAACTTTATTTTTTTACTACTATCATTACTGCCGCACGTTCTAGGTTCAGTGCCTGACCTTGTACCGCTACCGAATCAATTGTCGTTTCCGAACCGTCGTAATCCGCCATCTACTGATTCCAATCACACTTGTCCGCCATGCTTCAATTGTATGCTTCCAATGTTCGAGTGTAAGCAATTTTCCACCTGTAATGAATATAATGGTCAATGTGAATGTATTGAAGGTTTTGCAGGCTTGGATTGTTCTGCCCCACTTTGTGGGTCCTTAGAGGAACCTAATGATAGAAGACCGATTAGATCTAACGTGACAAACTCTTGTGATTGTGAGTCCGGTTGGGGTGGTATCAATTGTAACGTCTGCCAAGACGATTATGTTTGTGACTCCTTTATGCCTGATAAATCTCTCAAGGGTACATGTTATAAGAACGGTATGATTGTAAATAAATTATATCAAAATTGTAACGTTACTAATACTAAGATTTTAGAGATATTAAATGGTAAGATACCACAAATTAGTTTCTCATGTGATAAGGAAAAACAAGATTGTAATTTTCAATTTTGGATTGATGAAATTGAAAGCTTTTATTGTGGTTTAGACACATGTACTTTTGAATACGATTTGAACAGAAACACATCTCATTATAATTGTGAAAAAGCGAAATGTAAATGTATCCCTGGAACAATGTTATGCGGTTTAAAAGGGTCAATTGACATTGGTGAATTTTTAACTGAAACAATTAAAGGTCCCGGAGATTTTACTTGCGATTTAGAGTCTAAAAATTGTAAATTTAGTGAACCTGCAATGAATGATTTGATTCAAACCGTTTTTGGTGACCCATATATCACTTTATCTTGTCAATCTGGTGAATGTTTACACTACAGTGAAATTCCAGGTTATAAAAGTCCAACTAACGATAAAAATATGACTTTAAGAGGTAAAATAATATTAACTGTAACTTCAATTGCAGTTTTAGCAATGGCTACATCTGCTGTATTCTATATTTCAAATTCACCACTATTTAAAAATGGAGCTGTACATCTTCCAGATGACAACGATGAAAATAATAATTTAATGGGAGACTTAAATTTTTTGAAATCAGATTATTTAACGACATTAAGTTTTGAAAACATTTCTTATAGTGTTCCTTCATTGAAAAATAGTAAAGTTAATGAAAATGTATTAAATGACATCACTGGTTTGGTTAAACCAGGACAAATGTTAGCCATTATGGGTGGGTCAGGTGCAGGTAAGACTACTTTACTAGATATTTTAGCTATGAAAAGGAAAACAGGTATTGTTAAAGGTGAAATTAAGGTTAATGGATTTAAAGTCTCTAGAAAACAGTTTACTAAATTAATTGGATTCGTCGATCAGGATGATTTTTTACTGCCAACATTAACAGTTTACGAAACAGTTTTAAATAGTGCATTATTACGTTTACCAAGATCAATGTCATTTGAGGCTAAACAGGCTAGAGTGTTTAAAGTTTTAGAAGAGCTCAGAATCATTGATATTAAAGATCGCGTTATTGGTGATGAATTTGAAAGGGGTATTAGTGGTGGTGAAAAGAGACGTGTTTCCATAGCTTGTGAATTAGTGACTTCACCATTGATTTTATTTTTGGATGAACCAACTTCTGGTTTAGATGCAAATAATGCTAATAACGTTATTGAATGTTTAGTTAAATTAGCTAAAAATTATCACAGAACGTTGGTATTATCTATTCATCAACCAAGATCGAACATTTTCAATCTTTTCGATAAACTGATATTATTAAGTGATGGTGAATTAGTCTACTCAGGTGATGCGATTAGGGTCAATGAATTTTTAATTAATAATGGCTTTAAATGTCCTTCAAATTATAATATTGCTGATTTCTTAATTGATATCACCTTTGAATCGAAAAAGAAGAACAAGAAGTCTGGTAACAATGAAAATCGATATGATATTGAATCACAAGGAATCATTGAGCCAGAAGATAATCTTATGATTCCTAATCAAGAACAAGATATTCAACCTCTTGAAGAAAGACAACTTCATGCAGCCAATCATACTAGTAGTTCGCTAAGTACCGTTACGCAAAGAGAATGGGAACATTTTGCTATTCATAGGGATGAAATGAGAACTATATTAAAAGACGGTGAAAATAACGTTCATGTTATCAATGGAACGTCTAATACATCAATATTAAATAAAAACTTCAAGGATGGATCATATTTTGCTGAATTATGTCAAGAAATCAAAGATGTTAATAATTATGATGATGTTGAAGCTAGTGATATTTTCTTAGAGAATGTTAATATTCCAACGAGTCAAAAATCTGCAACATTTATTCAACAATTGTCAATTTTATCTTCAAGAACGTTCAAAAATATTTACAGAAATCCAAAATTATTATTGGCAAATTATTTATTAACGATTTTATTAAGTTTATTCCTTGGAACACTTTATTATGATGTTTCAAATGATATTAGTGGATTTCAAAATAGAATGGGTTTATTCTTTTTCATTTTAACATATTTTGGATTTGTTACATTTACCGGATTATCATCATTTTCAATTGAAAGAATAATTTTCATTAAAGAACGTTCGAATAATTATTATTCACCATTAGCATATTATATTAGTAAAGTAATAAGTGATGTTTTACCATTAAGATTAATACCACCCATTATAATGGTTGTAATTATTTATCCAATGACAGGATTAAATATGTCAAATAATGCATTTTTCAATTGCATAGGAATATTAATATTATTCAATTTAGGTATATCATTGGAGATATTATCAATTGGAATAATATTTGAAAGTTTGAACAATTCAATAATATTAAGTGTTTTGGTGTTATTGGGTTCATTACTGTTTAGTGGATTATTTATTAATACCAAAGATATTACGAATGTTGCATTTAAGAATTTGAAAAATCTATCAATTTTTTACTATGCATATGAAGCATTATTAATTAATGAAGTTAAGACGTTAATGTTAAAAGAGAAAAAATTTGGATTAAATATTGAAGTACCCGGAGCTACGATTTTAACAACCTTTGGATTTGTTGTTCAAAATTTAATATTTGATATTAAAATATTAGCATTATTCAACGCTATCTTTTTAGTTGTTGGATATCTAGCATTAAAATGGATTGTCGTTGAACAGAAATAGTAATCATTTTTTATTTTTGTATAAGTTCTTTGTAAGTCACTAGAAACGTTGTTATCAAAAACACTGAAAAGTGAAAAATGAAAAAAAAAAAAAAAAAAAAAAAAAAAAAAAAAAAAAAAAAAAAAAAAAAAAAAAAAATAAAAAAAAAAAAAAAAAA
>JAJLYF010000082.1:0-36964 GCA_030571655.1 Jamesozyma lodderae | reverse complement strand
TTTATATATGTTATATATAAAAAACAAGTTATAATTAGATTAATTTGGCCTTTAAAGATCCGAGATTCCAGAAATACTACAAAATCATACAAATAAGCGGTTTTAGCTCAGTTGGGAGAGCGCCAGACTGAAGAATTAACTTCGGTCAAACAAGATATCTGGAGGTCCTGTGTTCGATCCACAGAAATCGCATATATTTTTATTATTTTTCTTTTAAAAATCGTTAAACACGAAAAACACATGTATTTCAACTGAAATAATAGTTTCAGCTTTGTTTCAAAAGATAACAACTAGGTACGAAACAAAATTTACAAAAATATAAAATTATCCAATAACTCATTTATAATATATATATATATATATATTTATGGATTTCGCGGCATAGCATTACTTTGCGACGTGCTTAATATATGTCTCAAAAGAAACCTTTTGAAAAAAAAAAAAAATATGTTAAATTTTTAATGTCATAGGTGAATATATATAATTGTATGTACGGGTACCAGTAAATTGGTATTTTTTTTATTAATTTATGTAGCAATATTACGTATTTCCGTAACCATACCTGAGCAAACGTTCAGTGCTTGATTTCAATCCGAGCAATCTTATGTTTTATCGACACATATTCAGTATGATCATCGCTTTCGTAATCAACAGTTCTTTTTAAACATTTCCGTGAAGTAGATGAGGAAAGAGTAAGACTGACACTCTTTTCATAGATCTTAAACAAGCGGCTCTCGAAACTGGCCAAAGATTCCTCCTGGATATAAACGTTATAATGTAATTTATTCAAAGACCATCTTTCCATTGTAGATATATCCTTAGCATTTAAGCCACTGATTGAGGACCATGTCTTCATTGAAAAGGTATTATCGTTTATGAATTTGTGTGCGATAATCAAGCAGGATAAATAGATACGTTTTGAACACTTAGCGAATTCTGGGACATCTCCTACTGAAATCCATTCAGTTTGAGAATAGAGTTTTTGGAAATAGTACAAAGCTAACAATGCAGTTGTTTTATTACATCTTGATCTTTTGAGAATTTCAGATATAAATGGGGTAATGTTTTGAATCGAGTTGGTTATTCTCAAATTTGAATCCGAATATTTAGAAGTAAGACTCGACATTAATGATGATATATTTTTTATTAATGCTAGGGATGAATTCTTGCTATTAGAGGCCGAACTTTGAGGTTGAGACTTCTTCGTAGAGAGAGGTTCATATGGTGGAGTTTGGTATGCAAAGTGATTTTCCAATGTTTGATGTGTGCTACTATTGGCAATACATGATGTATTGATCTTGGCAGAGGCAACAACTTTAGAGTTTGGTGTAAGGGGTTGCATCTTTATTGATGAGTATTTTATTAGTAGATGCTTTTTTTTTTTATGTTTTTAATGCTATTGAAAAGGAGAACTATAGTTAATGAAGTATCCTATTGAGTAAATAATTAACAAAAATTTATTTCTATAAGTTTGTTAAGTTTGTTAATTCTTTGACTGATGTTTTTTTGTTTTATCCTACTGTTCCATAATAAGCCATTTAGGCAATATGGAAACCCATGATGAGGAAATAGGATAACGGTATTCGATTTCTAAATTATTTCAAACAAAAAAAAAAAAAAATATTCTATGAACTCTGTATATATGAATAATGTAACAGGAGAAGTGATAATCTGGGGTTAAATGAAATGAAATGAGGCAGATATGATGGTGTGTAAGGAAGTGGATAAATGGATATAGTTTGTAGATAAAGTATAGGAGGATAGTGGATAAAAGAGATAACCTTGGATCGGAGATCTCTCTTGGTGAGTTATATGTGATACTAATGGAATAAAAAAAGGTTTTTGCAAGGAAGTTCAAAGAGTTAGGAGTGTCATTTATATAATATCGCAATCCCAGCTGTTGGTTTCCTTGCCAGATCTGAACTCATGGCGAGATAGAAACCCAACATCTTCTAGAAACTCGATGACCCACACAGAGAAATCCCCGCACAAGATCGGTTAGTCATAAAAAAAACAAATGAAAAAGTGGGCTGAAAGAACAAAAAAACAGAAAATACAAATGACGATAAAAAGCTCAATGAGTCAACCGATTACGACAAGGGTTCAAGAGGAGACGATGCTTATCAAAACACCATGATACTATTGTCATTTACTTATCTTGTCTCTGGTTCATCTGATCATTGCGGCTCTGACTTATATGGATTGTGTATATTTGTCTCCCTGGGACTCTATATCGCTATATTTATTTGCTAAAATCAAAATTGCACTCTTAATATACATAGATAGATATCGATAAAGGAAAAGATGGAGACTTACTATGACCCATTTCTCCGGTGTCGCTATGCCCCTTAATGGAGCTTATCTGCGAACGCTAATTCCTTTGGTAATTTATAACTTACACAAAACATAGGTTTTGTAGGGGAGACCTTGCGAACTAAATGGAATGCAAGATTTTCTAGCGGCAAAACACTCTCTGTAGTTTGCATAGAGGCTAATATCCTCTTGTGCACTCTGCTATATAGCTCTTCCATAGTAAGTTCTTCGTCGTTACCGTATTTTTCAAAACAGTGCACGTGAATCCATGGCATATTCTTATCAGTACCCTTCTCGTTGTGGTATAAACCAACAAAATTACCAAGGAAATCAATTGCACTTTCTGGAAGGTTCATAACAAAATGACTAATCTCATTTGGTATGACAACCTCTTTGAATTTGGGTTGTTCTCTTTCCTTCGTCTTTGTCTCCTTTTCTTGATGGTCATTCGTCTTATGTCTCTTTCTTGTCGTCTTGATAGGTAGCTGTATCTTACCTTCAAAATGTGCTTCAATTAATTCTTTCAATAATATTGGCGATTTCTTTATGAACACTGCACCATCTAAATTGAACGGTTTGACTAAGAGATCCACTTTATTATTGGTAATGTTGTCTTGTAAATACTTGAAACTTTCTGGGTTTAAATCGTTAGCCAATACAATCACCTCCTTCTTACCAGCCGGAACTGCAAATGGACCAACCCCAGCAAAAACATCACAAACAACTTCACCTGGTTTGAAGTATTGGGTCACTAATCTGTCATGCTCAGTGTGTAATCTAGAATTCCAATATACCTTACTGAAATCGAAACGGAAAACACAATTAGATTCCTTTTGCTCAACAATTAAATTGTTATTACCAGCAATAACCTTCATTGGGAAGGTTCTAAATTTGGTTGCAATAGAGCTAACTTTATCGACAACACATTCTATCTTATTATTTTTGTCCAAGATAACCTGACCAATCAAAGAGTCATATGGTTTGAACTCTTTCCTCAGATTCAAATGAGCAATATGACCAGTAATGGTGAACCCTGTTGGAATTTCATCTAGATGGTCCTCAGGTAGCACAGCTCTTAATATATCTTCTGCTTTCCAAAAGTCATAATCTAGCGTGTACTCGTATGGTGATACGATAGCCTTGGTGTCCTCTAAAAATTGCATTGCTTCTGGTGATAACTTATCTTTTAGTTGAGATATATCACTAATATCGTCCGTCAAAAGAACACCTTTTTGAACTATACCATTATCACAGGCTATAGACTTATTGGCACTCTTCTTAGCCTCGATTTCTTTCGTGTTCTCAGATAATTTGATAACATGAGGAATACGTGGAATTCTTAATATAGAGCTCTTGAACTTTTTAGAGAAGATACTAATGTTTCTTGGATCCGGAAAACTCACGACACATAAAGGAATCTTAGCAACAAAGAATGATCTGTCCAATGTTTTCATATCCCGATTGATAGGAGGTAAATACTTAAGCGGCGTAGCAGTAGAGTTGGTTGACATCTTGAATGATTGAATTACGGTCCTGATATGTAATTTGTTAAGCATTCATGTGACTCTTCGAAGTTAATTAGTTACAAAGCATATTTATGTAATTCGATGACCTGCCTAACTTTTTTTCCTTTCTTCATTATTTTTTCAAATTTTTCAAACTTATTTTCTACGCTGCATTTTTTATGCAATATATATGCAAGTTTGCATAATAATAACTCAGTTTATCTAAAATATATGTATGAGTTTTTCTAATTAAGTATTTACATGAACCACAAATACTAGATACAAGCATTTTCTCTTTTTATTTCATTTTTTGGGTTCGGCATCAACTTCTTCATATGCCTTAATCTTTTCCTTAACACTGGAACCTATATACTTTTCGTAGAACCCAATTTCTTCTTCCTTTTTAACGTCACCCTTCCTTTTAGCAACGACACACCATGTAGTACCTAAATGATTCCGCTTCTCCTCAACAATTTCTAGTCCAGAATCATCCAGAATTTCACCAATATCCAAATTCCATCTACAACCCCATGACTCTAAACGTTTTTTAGCCCTCTTATCTAAGATTTTATTGATTATGTTATATTCACCCCTACCATGTTCCAACAAAATAATTCTTCCATCTGGCTTCAATAAGCTACCAAAATTCACCAAAGCGCTGGCGGGGTCTTCGTGAGAACACAAACCGAAAGCTTCTATAATCGTATCGTAGTGCACACTTTTACCACTGTCGTCCGTTTTCTCATGTACAGTATCAGCACCACCAGCTAGTTCTTTCAAATTTTCAGCTCTACCTACAACAAAAGCAGCCTTCTTATATAATGGAAACTTTTGCCTAAACTTTTTATGAGTAATTTCCATCATATGTTCCGATGAGTCTAGAAAAGTAATGGAGTTGATATTATCAACGTTCAAATATTTGATATTTCTTCCTGTACCACATGAGACCTCCAAAACATCACCTTTGCAATGTTTCATCAACCATTTACGTCTTCTACCCATGCCAATCACTTTCTCCTCAAAATTAATATCATCATCGTAGTCTTCTGCTTTCTTCTCATAAAAGTCAGTAGTATCAACAGCGGGTAAAATATTCTCATTTAGCTTATTCTGGTCAGTACATTCCATAGCCATACCGTCAAAATTTTCGACACCCTCTTCTTTTAACTTACGGTACTTTTCCAATTTTATTTCATCTCTAGTTCTTAGTTTACCGTTTAACTCCTTAATCCTTAAGGACTCGTATTCATTTATTGTCCCTTCTTGTTCCTTTTTTAATAGTTCTTTCAGTTCTTTCTCCTTGAAGTATAATTTCCTCATAAAATAGAACCCATATATTAAAAAGACAACATACGCACCAAGTAAATACTTCGTCATTTTCTTATTAAAGCTTTCTGATCTGAAAATCGCACTCCATCTAATAATCCAATCATCTGACTTCATATCCTGCTCTAACTTTTCTATTGCAAGCTCCTCTTTTGTTTTTTGACGATGGACTCTCTGGCTTGAATTGGTAGAGGTTACGAAACGGCTTGCATTACGTCTTGGTATTACCGTAATACAACCTGCATCGCGTGCGAAAGAAGACCTTAAATAGTATCGATTCAGTTGCTGCCTACTGGGTTTAATAAATTTATTGATTGAAGGCATTCCTCCTCTGTCGTATGATTTACCTGTGTTTCTTTGTGAACTTTTGTGAGTACCCTAATATGTTACCTAAATAAAAATTTATCAATTATTTGTTCGGTATTCGTTTGCTTTGGCTTCTTGTTCGGACTAGAATAAAAAACTCGATGTGCCCTCGACAATTGAAGATTTGTAATAATTAAACAATCACCAAGTATTGCATAACTTCTTCGACCTCTTGTGCTCGTTACCATATATTCATAAATGCCATTTCAATCGTCCCGGCTGTTCCTGTGTTCATAGTTTTGAGACTGCTTCAAAATAAGGGGAGAATTCAAAATGGGAATTTGTAACGAAAGCAATAACAGAGACAATAATATACTAGATAATTCATCAAAGGTAATCATATTAGCTAAAACTTGAATTGCTCTGTTTGTTTTTCAAGAATGTAATTATTGTCGTCGTAACAAATGGATGTTATTTTGCCGTCCTCTCAATGAAACAATCCAATCCTAACTTAAGTTTCTTCGCAAATGGTAAGTAGTTTTGATTCAATATCCACCTTGAGGCTTATCTTTTCAATAAAACATGCTGTACTTCTTGAAGGTTTAGCATAACTCTTGTATTTTCCTATTAATGTCTTTAAAGAAACATACGCAGAGCAATTTTTCAAGCGATGCTTGTTGCTAATGAAGCCGTCGATATACAATGTTAAGAGTAGATAACCATTAGAATCACGAAAAAGAAAGGTAATAGGTAGTGCGTAAGATGTTAGGACCATTGGATTTGGTTGGGAAAGGTAATGCTAACATTTTAGTTGGTTACCAGAATTCTAAATGGCTTTATCGTTGTTATATTAAGTATCCAGATTCTGTATCGCTAAACAACGATTACACAGTCCAAAATGCTAAATATATCGAGTCAAGAATCAAACCGCTGTTAGGTGATGAACTAGCACCTATGCTACTTACTACAATTTCATTACAAACAATCGGTCCTGTCTACTCGAAATATATCAAAACTTATCCAGAAGGTAGTGAGGTTATTGTGTTCAAGATTCCAAATCTCAGACCAAAAGAAACATTTACAAAATTATTACAGTCTGATCATTTCACTAAGGTGTACTCTAATGACATTAAAACGACTGTTTTGTTAGAGATAAAACCGAAATGGTTGCATAATCCCACAGATTACTGTAGAAATTGTACGCATAACAAGTTGAAGAAGAGGAATATAGATTATTGTTTTGCGAAGCTTCTGTCCGATCCTAGTTACTTTATTACGAACATTTTAACTAAAGAAACATTAGAAGAGTTACCAGACAGATTTTTACAACTAATTACAGTTTATTTTCAAAGCAAGTACAATGTCCTGCAAACAATTCATGATATACAGAAGTCATTATACGATAGTTCATTACAGGAGGTCAAATCAAGTGATGGTGTGGACGAGAGATTGCAATTATTGATGACATTAAGAGATGTGACATGCTTCATTGAGTGGAATACAAAAATGACGACGGCGAAGCAGCTAAAGGTGAATATCGTAGATGTCGATTTGAAATTGAAAGAAAAATGGGGTCATTGGGTCGATACACATAATAAATTGGACTCATTTGAGTGGAAACAATATCATAATGAAGATGAATATAAATCTTAAAAAGTTTAGTTCCTTGGTATGTCTGGATGTTAACAGATTAAAATTTCAAGATGATATGAGCACCTTTTGTTAATGGACTATCGACATTACAGGTAATGACAGTGACGACACCTCATAAAGCAGTACGAGCAATGGGTGACACTTTTGTTAACAATACTAATATATAGTAATATGCCACCCAAGAAAAGACGATTACAAGATAATGATAACCATTCCTCAGGATTGAAACTGCTGGCTCCCGTGACTGGTGTTGAACAAGACATCTCATACAATACAGATGATGAGCTTGAAAATTTCTTTCTTGAAATGGAATCAGATTACGAGGAGGAAATTGAATTATCTGACGATGATGGAGAGGACGACGCCATAAGTGATGTTGATTGGGAAGAAGTTCCGTTAAATAATGATTCTAGTCTATCAATTACCATTAACAAAAATAAAATCAAGCTCAGTGACCATGTCAAAGACAAAAATAAAAAGTTATTCATTGAACGAAGGGAAAAATTGAAGTATATACAAAAATTAAAATTTGGTTTGCATTTGGTGATGATACCATCTATGCTTCAAGTACTAAGAAGAAGATTGGAGTGGTGTTACGATGAGCGACTAAATAGGAGGCTGAGAAGATCTGTTCCAAAAATGATTAGTAAAAAATTTAAGAAGTGGGGAGAACAAAGTATAACAGATCAAAACAAAACCATCAGAACTTTACTACTAGGTTTGATAATGTGGTTTAGATCAAATTATCAAATTAATAGTAATGGTTTTAGACAAAATTTTGAAAGATTTGATGTCTTAATGAAGTATCTCGATGATTCCAAAATAAATAAAACAACCTCATATCAAGATCTATTGAATGACCAGGAGAAGTTTTATGGATCGCGGCCAAAATTGGACTCAATTATTAGGGACAAAGACAATAACAGTGAAAATGTTATAGAAAAAGTGAGAGAGATGGCTAAAAAAAAGATGTCCAATCGTGATATCTTGACACTATTTTTCTTTATTATCCTACAAAATATAATACCTGGTGATGGCAAGCAGTTATCTTTGTGTTTTGCCTTACCTCTGATAGACTATGAAATGCGAAGCAAAAGCCGGGAAATCAGTTCACAATTTCCAACTAATAATATTGTTGACATTGTCAGTCAAGTGCCAAACAGATTTGATTCTGACTTATTACAACCATACTTCTGGATCGAATTAAAATTAAAAAATGATGTTAGTTCTAATAATATTTACGTTATCGACCCGATTGTTCATTTGAAAGAGGATGAAATTATCTCGAAGTTCTCAGATGATAAACCAATCCATTATTATGAGCCAATAAATTGGCACAATAATAAGCAGAAATTTTATTATGTAGTAAGCATAAATTTCAAAACTAAAAAAATTGAAGATATCTCACCGCGTTATATCAAAAATATATGCTACAGATACTTTAATCTGCATCATCACTCTCATATTATTAAAACTGATGACTACAAATCGTATCAACTTTTAAAACATTACATACGTAAGTTCAATGGAGAGAAAAATCGGGACGTTGCACACTTCGAACTGATGAAACGAATAGCAATGCAAAATTACTCATTACCTACAACATTCAGAGATCTAAAAAGATCAAATAATTTTGTAACGAAGCCTCAGATAAGGAAAACACAAATTTTAATTGAAAATTGTGATTCAGGAAATTACAATTTACCTTCAATCAAAATCAATAAAAAAAGTGGAAAAGAATTGGCAATTTTTTGGAAGAGCCAAATAGTTGATTTGAAAAGCAAGCAACATTGGTTGATTTTAGGTAGAACAGTACGTGAAAGTGCAAGTCCACTGAAATGGAAGAAACATATATTCAAATCCTCTGGAAACTTCTTTCGAACCGGTGAATTATTCAAAGGGGTTGAAATCAGGGAACTATACTCATGGGAACAAACACTGCCTACTTTAAAACTAAAAAACTTTTATTTTGATGAAACTGGTAAAAGGAGAAAGATTACAGATGTCAATTTTTATAAAAATAAATATGGAAATGTGGAAATTTACAATACTTACAATAAACCCAACGGCTTCAAATTTGTAAATCTTAAAAGTGGCACACCTATAAAAAGTCTGATAAAAAAATACAATAGCAATAATACAAATTTTGGTAAGATTAAATATCTTGATGTCGTGAGTGGATTCGATTTTAGGGAAAGGAAAGGATTCGCAATACCTGTCATCAGTAAAATTTTAGTCAATGAAAGCGATTACTATACAATTAGTGAGATTGTACGAAAAGCAAGCGAAATCAAGGGATTGGTTGCTTGGTTGGAATTTTTAGATAAAATTATAATTAAAAATAGGTTGGATAATGACTATGGTGATATATAAAAGTATAACCGTTTTGTAATGGACGGAAAAGAATTATCGTTCTATATATAAACAATTTTCTATATGTAAAAGTATAACGATCGATGAATTTTATTATTGTACATGAATCTAAATCACTATCTACCTCCTTGTGGTGTAAATTTCAATTTCTTCGTTTTTTAATGCTGTTACTAAGCAGCTTCTTCAACTTCACTGAATAAGTCACTATCTATATCTTCAGGGACATCACTATAATGTTGAGAAGAATCACTATCATTTTCACTTTCATTATCACTTTCACTCTCACTATTGCTACTGCTAGCATCATTTTTTTCCATATCTTCGTCACCTTCAGCATCTTTAGCTTCTTGCTCCTTTCTGGCAGCTCTTCTTTGTAATTTTCTTTCCTTCTTAGCATCCTTAACAGCTTTTTTTCTAGCAATATTTTCTTCTTGTTCTTTCCTTCTTTGTTCTTTTAATCTCATCTTGGCGGCATGTCTCTTTTCTAATAATCTAATTTCATCATCAGTTTTGTTAATAAACTCATGATGTAGAACTTTACCAGAACAGATACCTTCTTCAACTTTGACTAGTTTTAGAGTCAATCTTGGACCTACTTCAGTTAAACGAATAGCTTTTTTCTTTGGATTGCCTGTACTGTTTATATCTCTAGAAGCAGATTCTTCCATATCTTCTTCTTCTTCTTCTTTACCGTTGGTTAAACCAGTAGCGATATCTAAATCTTTACTGCGTTTCAATTCCTTCTCCTTTTCGATATCAATCTTCCTCTTAATATTTTCTTTACCATTATTATTATTGTTAGTGTTATCCATGACTTTGACTATTGAATCTGCATCATCTTCCATTTCTGATTCGGAAGTGTAAGGATCGGCGTCGTGATCAAGTATTAATGCAGAAATATCTTGTTTTCTGGTTAAGTTAGGTAACTTCTTATTAAGATGATTTTTAGCTTTAAATAAATTTTTCAAAGATTTTGATATTTCAACATCCTTTATATCAATGAAGTAATGACGCATAGAGATCTCTTGAGTCTTTGGATCTTTATTTATCATAAAGACTCTTTTTATAGTATTCAATTGAGTTCTTGATGGATTTAATGCTGGGAATATATTTTGAAACATGGAGACAGTTAATTTTTCTACATCATCACCTTCCTTAATATTGTTGAACCCATTCAATACAAGTAATGGTGGAGTTAGAACGTCTTCCTTATTTAGTGATTTTGGTTTTTTCAAAAAACGCTTGATATCCTTACCTAAAGAATAATCTAAGACATTGAATGTGATAGTTGGACCATTTGGAGTCTTTGCAATTTTAAGTGAGACGTTACCTGTTTTCTCAGATTGTGTAAAGATAAAAAGATGAGATACATCTAGTGGGCCACACATCACGACGAAATCCTTTAATTTGTTAGATTTACGTTCTTTCAATTTGATAGCGGTATGTGGTTGCATAATTTGACGGAAATCCTTAACTAATTGGTTCAATGAATGGTTTGATAACGAGGTTTGACCAACTCTTATGACCATTGATTTCGGGATGCCCTTCAAGGCATCTTCGGGTGGGGTGACGTGAGTTCTCTTTTTGGTTCTTCTCTTAGCCATGACGTTGGTTGAATCCAAAATATGATATACTGTCCAACTTTTGACGCTATAATACAAATACTTGTAATAGTTTATTCTACCAAAGTACTTATGCATATCTTAGCTCATCTCTCTCTCTAGTCGAAACTCATCGCTTAAATTTTTCACTGAAAAATTTTCATGTCGTGTCATGTGATAACTAAGCGTTAACCGATCACGTGTAATGCAAATACTTCATAAAATTGACACTTTATCAGTGTTTTCCTGGTTCATAATGGTCATCGATAGATCTATCATATTGTCTAGTTCAATAATGGTCGTTTCGTGAAAGCCTTCCGTGTTGCAAGTGCTCAGTATGCTGAAACGACTCTCACCCCGGGTAAAATGTCGCAAATTATTTTTAGTGTAATATTATTTACATATGTCAAGTAACTTCTCTACACAAATATCTGTCTACTGTAAATAATAGCAAGCAATGATTGCGCCCATTTTAAGCGGTACTACTGATTGCTCCTATCACCTTTCTCCCTAAAGGGAAACTTGCAATAAATTTTTTTTTCTTAAATCTGGCAGAATTTCAAATTTTTTGTTCGCCATAAAAATAAAAATTAAAAATTAAGAAAAAAAAAAAATAAATCATATCACGTCTGAAGCAACCCAATTTAATTTACACCATTAGAAATAAAAAACAAACCAAATCAGAAACAATATAGGAGACACAATATCATCACTGGTATAGCTTACTTTTTGCATATTTTACTATTTAGTATTTCTTTATCTTTTCCTTCTAGCTTATCGCTCTTTAAACTTTTTACTATTTTAGGAACTGGTGAAGTGACAGACTGACTGATATATCAACTGAACTATTTTACCAAGAAAAAAAAAAATAAAAAAAAAATATTAATCTGCAATGCTTACCACTGCGAATTCTACTGTTATTGTTTCCCAGGATTCAAAATATGCTGATAGTAATATGGACACTGCAGACGAAGAAACTATAAAAAACAATAATAACCATGGAGATGACAGGCAAAAATCAGCAAGTGATTTTGAATCAATTAAATCCGATTTAGATATGATTTCCCATCAGTATAAAGAATTAGAATCATTGATTATATCCAATGATACTGCGGCAAACTCATCGATGCATGATTTAGTCAAATCACTAAAAACACTCTCGTATAATCAAACTGTTTTAGAAAACAGATTAGAAGATGCACTCAAAAATCAAATGAACACGGATATTCTTGTGAATAATATTAATGAACGACTCAACAAAATATCGATGAAGTTATCTTCTAGAAGAAGACACGATGATCATAAATCATATAGCTCCTTAAACATTCCTCTCATGGCTCCATCATCTTCATCGGCACCAAATTCTGCTTCTTCATATAATGGAAGTATGCAAACATTGAAAAGGGGTCCAGGCAGGCCAAGAAAGGATGGTACGGTAAACTATGTCACATCAATTGCAAATGATGAGCTTCTTTCTTCTTCATCCATATCTACGGCAAATAATAATATTCAACCTGTAAAAATCTCATTACCAACTGGTTCAGTTCATCCATCAAAATCGAAGCGCTACTTTATTGACCCGTCATCAATCAAATCGGTTAATAACTCCGCTGGTGGTATAACTACCCCTAATGCATCATCTCCTGCACCTATCAGTGGAACAACAAAAAGTAAGAAGAGAAGAGGAAGACCTCCAAAGAAGAGAACTGTGGATACCGTTATTATGAGTACTGGTACTAATAACAAGTCTAATGATAAGAAAGATGATGAAGATGAATCGAATGATCTAGATGATTTACCTTCATCTCCTATGGCCGATGATACTGATGGTAAAGAGGAGGAGGATGAAGATGAAGATGAAGATGAAGATGAAGACGACGAAGACGAAGACAATAGTCAAGATGATGAAGAGGAAGAGGAAGAGGAAGATTCACATGCTTTCAAGAAAATAAAATTAGAGAACAGTAGTAATCTCAAGACTAATAATGGTGAAGATGACGAGACAAAAGATGCAGGAGATGAAGAAAAAGACGAAACAAAAGGACACCTAGTAGATCCTGAAGGGAAATTTGAGATAAAACCAAGAACGAGAAGAGGAAGACCACCAAAGGCTACAATTCAGGATATTTCAATTATTCAACATAAAGATAAAGGAGAACATTCTCTTTTATCAGCCGCAGCAAATGCTGCTGTTGTTAATTTGGAAATTAATAGACAGCAGAGACAATTGGATCGACTAAGGGACCCACGTGAAAAAATGCTGGTTAATATGAAATATAATGACAGGGATAAAACTAAGTCGTTCATGGAATCAAATAAAAAATTATTGAAAGCAATGAAAGAGGAAGAAAGAAGGAGGAGAATGACAGCTATAGTTTATCAAAATATCAATTCTGGAAGTGCAGAATCGAATGCTTCTTCGCCACCATTGTCTAGTTCATCCACATCGATGGTACCTCTTCTTGTTCCTTCCTCGTCATCATCAACTAACACGAACCAAAAACAAAAGCAAAAAGAGTTAAAGTTTCAAATGTATGATAACACTAGTCGTGGTAAAACAAAAACAGTATTACCAAAAAAATTTGGTATTTCTTCCATATTGAACTCTGATGAACAGAATACTAGTAATAATATGTCTGAAGGCGGTCGGAAGAGACTAAGATCTGAAACAAATATAACAATGGATGCTGTACGGGTTGACCCTACCATAGAGGTACCTTCCTCAAACAAATCGAAGGATGATGACGACAAGGTAGATTTAAAGACAGAAGTTGAAGAAAGAGACAATAATAATTTAATTAATAAATCAACTTCAAAAGGCACTGAAGCTGGTAGCGATATTGATTTAACAACTGCTGTCTCTGTTTCTGCAACTACACCAGATACAGCTATTCCTGCAACTGATAATGCAGAAACAGATGGTAATAATAGTACAAGGCATTTAAGAATCAAGAGGGTAGTCTCTTCTCCTCCACAGTCACCAAAGAAGGCCCCTGATGCCATTGCCACTGTTGCCCCTAGTGGAACTGAATCTAAATCAGTTATTCCATCAATTAACTTGAACGGTATAGATAGTACTACAAATCCATTATCTGCTACAGATTATCAAACAACGTTACTATTAGGTTCACCAATAGAACTTATATGTAAAGATGGGTTTTTTTACCGTCGTAATATTCCTCAATCTCCAATAACTACAGGTACTTATCTCGAATTTAAATTTTTAGCCAAAGAAGAAGATTTATTGCAAGCTAAAGCTAAATCAACAGCTCCTCAAGGTAAAAATACCAAAGGTCACGGTAAAAAAAATGATACAGATACCGTGATTGCCAGTAAGGATCGTAATAATGCTCATTTTTTGAAGCCTGACATCGAAAGAGAAACTGAGTTAACCTTTAGTATATTAAGTGATACAACTTTAACTGAAAAATATGTTAATTCTTTAGAGTATTTCCTTATGGAGTTTAGATGGGAAAATAAATTGGTTGGATTAGGCTTAAAATTAAGAGAATCTAAAAGAACATGGCAAAGACGTAAAGCATTATTTGCTTTGTTTGAATTTTGGAGAGACCAATCTCGTGAAAAAAGAGGTTTTGGTAATTATACAATATTGCATGCTGTTAAAGAGATGGAGAATTATAGAATTTTTATTAATAGATCTGTATCATGGTTTTACAATCATATTACATTATTAAAGATGATTCTATATGATTTGTGTGACAATACAGATACTCAGTGGAGAGAATGGATGTTTCCTAAAGGTGCTGCATTACCAATGATTGGTGATGTGACTAGTGATGGTACGGTTTTAGATGTTACTAATATCAATGAGGCTATTGATAATTTATTAATGTTTGATTTCTTAGATGATGGTACTTATAATAATCAAATAAAATCATCAAAAGTAATTGTACCACGACACAACAGTGGGGCATGATTTGATTAGAATTTAACAAAAAAAAAATTTTTTGAAAATGGTCTATTTTGTACCGATATGTATGTATGTATTAGCATGTTATAATAAATGTGATAACAATTGTTTATAAGAAGGAGGGCATTTACATTTGGCAAGTAGTTAGTAACTTCACTTACAGATATTGATATGCAAAAATTTTATGTATTGCCAATTTGGGTAAGACAGTATATAGATGATTCGCACAGTATTAGATGGTAATGAGTTCTCAAAAGGCAATATGAAATCTCAAACAGAAGTCATAAGGACACATATATATGCATATATCGCTTGATTAAGGATCAAGACTATTTCTGTACATGCAAATCGATATTGACAGATTAGCTTAGACTATAGCCTAAATAAGGTTTTTTAAGTAACTAACTTTTATTGGATGACATTTCCCCAATACGTTTAAAATTGCATCACTCTCGTACCATATATAAAAGAATGCCTATTTGCCTTAAAGTCAACAAGTAAGGATTTTCACTAGATGTGCCAAAAAGAAACCACAGTGTATACTTTCTAAAAATCTCATTAAATTTCCTAATTAGGTAAACTTGACAAACATAGTTTATCCATCAGTGCAGTTATTTCTGTGCCAAGTAGGTAACGTTACTTTTTTTTTCTCTGTTTTGTATTTTGTCTGGTGCTTTTTTCAGTTCGAGGAGGAAAAGAATGATGTGCGCAAATAGTGGAATGGTAGAGGGCGTTGAGCAGGCCGCGGAGAAAACGTCGTAGGACAAAGAATTCAGCCTTAGAAGTGGCAGCTTAAATAATTAAGTTACGGTTGCAGAGCTGGAGTTGATCTGTACCTAGAATGAATTAAAACATACATCGATTTTTGGGCTGGAGTTGCTTTTCCCGGGCGATTTTACTGGAGAGAGATCTTGTCCTTGATGGGCGTTTTAAAAGAAAGAATTGATTTATCAAGTTGATATCAAAAAAAAATATAAATATTAACTATTTACATATATATATACTTATGTAGGACATTCTTTGATGCAATTCAAAATGATATACAGTAGCGTCTTTCTTTTTTTGATTTTTATTTTTATTTTTAGGTCAGGAAATAAGTAAAAGTAAAATCTTAATATGGAACAAAACGATAATAGAAGTTCAACACTCCCACAGATGAGATCCATATGGTTGGATGAAGATGAAGATATAGAGAAATTGTATAATTTTCAAAGTCAGACGTTTCTATCAGATGATAAGGAAGATGAAAATTTAGAAGTTTATTTAATTAATAGTAATCAATTAGAGTTAGGTAATAAGGATAAGATACTTTCGTTGCCAAGCAGAGAAGGATCGCCGTTGAATAGTAAGAACAGTCAACGAGCACATCATCACATAAATACTAATAATACAAATAAAAAATCGTTAGGAATAAAAGGCAGACTGATATTCAAATTAAGGAAAAAACTTTTTGCAATTAGCGAGGAAAAGAAAGCCAATGGGAACAGAAAAAGTATAATTACAGAACCATATAATTTCCAACATATAATACACGCCGACATTAATAATAGCAGCAGCGAGACGATACCAGAGATACTGCCCAAGACTGTAAAAACAAATTGGTATCATACAAGGACATTTAGTAAAGCATTTTGCACGGAGGAAATTAAGAGTACGGAGTTTGATAGAGATTATGAGAAGGTACGTTCATCAGATAGTACAGATTTGAGTTTTGAAATGGATAAATTTTTATAGGTTAAGTATTAGGATAAATATTGGTTTAATAATTTTTTTTTTTATATTCGAAGCTTGCCGAGAATGACTCTTTTCGGTATACTGCTTGTATGGAAAATAAAAGAGTCACCCCATTGAATGGGAGTATATATACATATAGGTGGACAGGAAAAAAGGTAGAATTTACTTTAAAGAAAGGATCAAGGAGTTATGGCTGATGTGTCTGTGAGATATGTTATACCTGAAGATAAGGAATCATGGATAAAATTGTGGCGTAAATTTTTATCTTTATATAAGGATAAAGTTGAAAAGGAAGTTGATGAATTTAATTTTGCAAGATTTTTAAATCCGGAGGTTAAGGTATGGTGCGGAGTTGCAGTTAATGCTCAGGAAGAAATCATTGGATTTGTTACATTTTCTGTTCAGCTGACAACATGGGATACGAAGGATAAGATATATTTAAATGATTTATTTGTTGATGAATCTAATCGAGTTAGTGGAGTCGGTAGGAAATTAATTGAGTTTGTTTATGAAGAGAGTGATAAATTGGGGATGCCAAGTGTGTATTGGATGACGGATCATGATAATCATCGAGCACAATTATTGTATACTAAGATTGGATATCTTTCAACTAAACGGATATACAAGAGACCAGGATATATTTAAGTTTGTTTTTTCTTTAGAAAAAGTAAAGTAAAGTATATATGCGAAGAACGAAAAACAAAAAAAATACTTGGAATTTTTTGCAATGAGAAAGATGGCCATGCAATGGTATTTCAACTAAATAAAGTAAATATATTTCGAGGTATTAGTATAGTTACGATATTGAGTACATTTTATTTATTGAGTTCAAGAGATCTATCATTTAGTATTCCGCATACGGAATTGTTATTTAAGAATCGGATTATATACAATGAAAGTAGTATTCCGGTGATACGATATGAATCTACGGAGATGAAAGAATTGGGTGAATCTAGTTGGAAATGGTTTCATTTATTGTTATCGCGATTTCCTGAGGGTGAGGGGAGTGAAAAGCGTAAGAAATTAGTTGAGTTGATTAAATTATTTGGAGAGTTATACCCATGTGTTGATAAAGAGCATAATATTTTTTCAGAAGCCGTGGAAAATTATCCGTTACCAATAGAGATAAACGAAGTAATATGTATTGAATGGGGTTGTCGAATACATAATATTGTCAATAGAGGATTAGGTAAAGAAGAGTTTAATTGTTTGACGTTGATAGAACAAGACGAAGATATAAATAAGGTTACATTAGAGAAAGAAGGTAAACAATTAGGATAGTAGTGAGTGATAATAACTTTTTATTAAAAATTTATATTTATAGAAAGAAAATAGAAAAAAAGATATTTAAAGAGATCAAAATATGATGATAATAAAAGATCAAAAAAAAATGCGTCCATGATAATAATATTAGTAAATGATGTAATTAAACCGATAACCCGTAAAAGAGATAGAAATAAAAATATAAGATGGAGATATTAAATCATAATAGACTTAAAGAACCCGATCTACCTTTTTTAAATTGAATACTGTTATCCTTTGCGTCTCCATCGACAATAGCAGAGTTGTTTAATGAAGTAGAAGATAATAATTTATCTAAATCATCTAAAGCAGAAACACTTGCATCCGAGTTTTTTCTAGATGAAGGTTGGGAAACAGGAGATAAAGTAGGGATAACGAAAGGTTGGGAAATTTCTGAGGTTAAAGTTAAAAAAGTCATTGTAATGTGTTGTGGTTGTATAGTATACTCTTCTAATATGAAAGAGTAATTGAAATAGAAAGATGCAAAATGGAAGAACGGATGTAAGAAAAAATCAAGTCTTTATATATGTCAAGAATCGATGACGGTTACTTAGTAATTGTGATGCTCGATCTCATGAAATCATGATTACAGTAGAATTATAAAGAACTTAATGACCTTTGTATTAGAGTTGCGTCATTGTTAACCTTCCATTTGTGCGGAGCTGAAATATTTTATCCAGTGTTAAATGGTTTTGCGGGTCATTCCGAGCGGGTTTCAACTTCCGTTCTAGCCTCGTTTGTTCCAATAAAAAAAAAATATTCCATGGTAAGGAGAGAGTGACTAAGCACGGATTTGTGTGTACAGCCACACTTTAATCCTAGATTTATCAGAAAAATATATATATATTTTTTTTTATTCTATATAGTGGTTAAGTATTAAGTTATTATTATGGACGGATTTATTTAAACTTATAACCGATAATGGCTTGTGTAGCTTTTAATGCTTCAAATTTAACCCTGGAATCACTGTTATTTAAAAATTCCATTATAATTACTTTACCATTCATTTGATTTAAAATATCAATACTTTCTGGTAAGTAATCAATCACGTGCGTAATATCATTTAATAAAATTTGAATTATAATCTTGTCTTTATCCTTAAATTCAATTAATAGATTAATTAATTGTTTAAAAATTTTCCAATCATCTTTTTTAAACTTATCAATATTATCTACCCAAAATCCATTATCAATATGTGGTGGAGACCAACAAATTAATTTTGAATTTAATTCAGCTGTATATTCATCAAATGATGTTAATTCTTTATATTCATCATCAAGAATTTGTTTTAATGTAATTATGTCTTGTCTTAATTCTTCATCTGAATATTTTCTACCGCTTAAACTATCTAACGTGGCAATACCATTACCTAATAAAATCAGATTTTTGATAAATGTCTTGGATCCCTTAACTTGTTTTGAACAACATTGTAATAAAATTAATATTGAAACACGTGTAATTTTTTCCTTTATTGTAATTTTAATTAATTTTAATAAATTTAAAAATTCATTTAAATATTTTAAAATTATTTCACTGGCAATTTTATTATCAAATATTAATAACCAAATTAATAATAATGAATAATATTGTAATTGAATACCTAAATTATTTGTATTTGTATTAACAATAACAACATTACCATCATCTTCCTCGGATTCGTTACCACCTCTTATCGATCTTCTAATAATTTTAAAAATTGTTGGTAAAAATTTATCCTCGTTTGACCAAATTATTTTACGATATTCTTTAATTGTACTTAATTCTTGTAATAATCTGATACAAACATAACTTGTATCCATTTGATTAACATTTTGTAAAATTGAAATAAATTTTTCGTTTTCTAATAAATTGGAAACTAAAGCTTCATTATCTTTGCTTATATTATCTTGAATTAATAATGAAACAATATTAAATGAAGAAATTAAAATTGTTTGTGAATCAAATTTATCATTAAATGAAACGTTAAACAAATTGACCAATTGTTTAGGATTCTCTTTGAAAAAATTAACGGTATCATTAGCAAAATTTTTTAAATTTGATGATAATAATTCACTAATTAAATTTTCAACAGATTTAATTGAATCCATATTATTAGAATTTGACAATAAATGAATCAATGGTAATATGACATTTGAATCAATTTTCAATTCATCTAAATCTGTTTGTGTTGCATTGCCTTTAACCAAGATATTTTCTAATTTTTTAGCAACTGATGCGTCAATTTCACTAATTTCTGATGATCTTGCTAATGCATCCCAGGCAACGGAACGTGAACGTATAGCACTACGTATTTCATTAAAATGTGTACTATCTAATAGAATTCTTCTAGAATCATTGGACATTGTTTTGTTCTTGTATAGTTGTGCTTGTTCTGTTTTTTTTATTTTTATTAGCCTGGTAGTTAATTTTTTTCACTGTTATCTTATATTTTATATTATTATGCAACCAATTCTTGTTCTTGCAACCTTTTTTTTTCTTTTATTTTTTTTTTTCCGAGACAGAAATTTAGATGCAACACATACAAGAGGGTAATAAATATATATATAAATAATTTTTGTTTTGATTAAGTTGTTTTATTATTATTACGTTGTATTATTATTATATCATTAAAAGAGAAATTATTGTTATATATATATATATAAAAATATATATTTTTTGTTATATGCGATTTGGTTTTATTTTATTTTTTTTTTGAATATTGAAAGAATTTGTATTAAGCGCTTTATGAGGATTCTCTTTCAAATTCTTTACTCATATTAGCATTTTCAATTGCACCACAGACAGTTTCACACATTATACCAGTAACTAAATATGGATCAATGTTTGAAGCAGGTCTACGATCTTCAAAGTAACCATAACCTTCTTTAGCAACAGATCTTGGAATTCTAATTGATGCACCTCTGTTAGCGACACCTGAAGAAAATGATGTCATTGAAGCGGTTTCATGTCTACCTGTTAATCTTTGTTCGTTATCTGAACCATATAATTTAATATGTTCGGCATGTCTTTTTGATAATCTTTCAATTGCTTGTTCAATATATTTCATACCACCTGGTAATCTCATATTTTTAGTTGAAACATTAGTATGACAACCAGCACCATTCCAATCACCCTTTAATGGTTTTGGATGGAAAGAAATCTTGACACCAAATTCTTCTGCCACTCTATGTAAGAAATATCTAGCGACCCATAATTGATCACCCATTTCAATACCAGTACATGGACCAACTTGAAATTCCCATTGAGAAGGCATAACTTCTGCATTAATACCAGAGATTTCAATACCAGCGTAAAGACAAGCTCTGTAATGAGCTTCGATAACATCTCTTGCGTAAACTTTACCTGCACCAACACCACAATAATAAGGACCTTGTGGAGCTGGGAAACCACCCTTTGGCCAGCCATAAACATCATCATACATATCGAATAAAGTATATTCTTGTTCTAAACCGAACCAAATTTCTTCATCTTTATGAGCAGCCATTAATTTAGCGGCTTCATGTCTATGATTAAATTTGTTTGGAGTACCGTCATTGTTATAACATTCAGCTAAGACAACGATATTGTCACCTCTTCTAAATGGATCCGGATAAAATGCAACAGGTTTTAAATATATATCCGAATCATAACCTGGAGCTTGATTAGTAGAAGAACCATCAAAATTCCATTCAGGTAGTTGATCAATTGAAGTAATGACTTTTTTCAAAGTTCTACCTTTTGATCTTAAATGACCAGTACCGTCGACCCAAACGTATTCAGCAATAATTTTACCCCTTTGATCTAAATCTAGATATTTTTGTAAAATTTGAGTCTTTTCAATGCTAGTTTCGGACATAATTAATGAGTGAATTCTTAAGGGGGGGTAATTATTATAGTTATAGTATTATAATTATATTTATTGAAATATTATAATTAAATAAAGGAAAATTAAATTATATATATTATAAAAGAATAAGGGATATTGAAAAAAAAAAAAAATCAAATAATAGACTATATATATATAAATTAATTAAATAATTAAATAATTATCCCATATATTATAATTAGATTAGCTGGTCATCGATATATGATTCATTTAGTAAAAAAAAAAAGCCATCGAAAAACTAGACTTTGAATGTCCCGATAAGCAAACTTAACAAGACTCTTATCGATTTTGTTTTTGTTTTGTGTTTACTTTTACAGATAAGAAAAAAAAAAAGAATAAATAAATTACCGCAAAACGCCTGACGCTTTTTTTGAAGTGAATTTGAATACGGTTGTACAGTGTTTTCTACAAAAATTTACAAATCACGGATTTCAAATTGCGGTTGTTCATTATAGAAGAAAAAGAAACGAAGTGTGAAACGGGGCCGTGAAATATTTGTCTGTTTTGATTTCTTTTATCTGATAATGAAATAAAAAAAATAAAAAAAGAGACACAGATAGAAGACAGAGAGAGAGTCGGAGTTCTTTCTATATTGATTCTGATACTAATTAATACATTTCTACTATTTACTTATTTTATTCTTTCTTCTCTTGTTTCTGTGTTTCGTAATCTTCTTGTGTATACCATTTGCCTAGTTCCCACGAAGGTAAATTCGCCATCGAAACAGATCCAATCCAACTTTGAATCTTTCTATCCATCATTATTTGATTCGTAAATGTCGTTAATTTGTACTGGGGGAATCGTATGGATAATTCTTTGATGATACGTTGTTCCATTCCATTAATTAATGACGTAGCTCCTGTAACGATAACGTTCGTTAATAATAACGAGTATATCTGTTCTGGTGTTGTTGTGGTTGTCGTTGTAGTCGTTGTACTTGAACTGTTATCGTGGTTGTACGAATTTCTTGTGTATCCTCCCCCGCTACTCGAATTTTGCATAGTCATCGAGGGTCCTAAAGATCCTAATGTATTTGTACCCATTGAACTTATCGAAGCACCGGCTTTCTTTATGGATTTACTGATTATTTCTCCTAATCCATCCTCGCTTGAAAATTTTTCGGATGCTAATCTAGGGTTAAATAAATATTCGGATATTTGATAACATTCTCTGGTCTCTATTGCTATTGTCTTATTAGATGGTTTATGTAAGAAATATTTCTTTTGGGTTAATGGATTGTTATTATTTATTGAAGCAATGGTGGCAGCATCTAAGACATTGGTCGTAGAATATTGTTGTAATTGTTGTTGTTGTTGTATGAACATTTCCGCTTGTTCTTTATAGTATCTTTCAACTTCTTGTAAATCTTTATCGCTAACTTGTAACATCGTTGATTTGAATTGTTTAATCCATGTGTTAGATTCTAGCCAAATATCAACAGAATTTTTTCCATTATTATCGCCACCACCTATCTTTTCTGATATTTGATAATCAAGGAAATCCCCTGCAAATTTAGATCTCATAACACTGTTCTTAACAACTGTACCATCGACAATTGGCGTTATTTGGCATCCTGATGATCCTAAATCAACAACCAATGCTGTGCTTTTACCCATAGCTAATGCAATTGCCAATGGTTCAATAACTATTTGTAAAACGGGAACCTTTAACTTGTTTAATGCTAAATCCATGTATTTTTCCATTACTTTAGATGAAATTTCCTCCTTCATATGTGGTACAGTTACAATTAATGGATATTCTTCAGGTTCACATTTCAATTGTTTTTCATAAATATGTCTCCATTGATGTTCAATTGCTTCCCAATTATATGGTATACCTTTGCCATCAGTCGTAGTAAACACTTCCAACCCAGCGGTTTTATCTTCCGCCAATGCTGCCTCTAACATCTCGATCGTACCGAAAATATACTCATTGTCTTTCTTGATATAACTAGATGGTAAAATGCATTGCGGTAACTCGGTATTATTAAAACCAGCAACAGTACTATTAGAACCGCTCTTTATAACAACACACTTTTTCGTTGGTGGCATCTCTTTGTAAATATTGATTTTTCGCCTATCTGCTTTTCACACCACCTTTTTGTTTATTATTATTATATGTTTATACAATTCTTTTTTTTCATTTTTTTTATTTTTTTGTTTTTTTTTTGGCAGAATTTCGAAGTTTTCCGTTTAACATGATTTGTGAATTTTTTCATTTCTTGAAAAATCCAAAAAAAAATCTGAAAAATTTAAAATTTATTGTTCAAAGAGCTCATTATTATCTAACGAGATTTTGATGTATACTTATACTATTTTGTAATTAGTAACCATTTTAATTCTTGTTTATATTAATTTTTTCTAATATTCTTCTATTATTTTTTTTTTTTTCTAATTATGCTCAATCGAGCCCTGTTTATATCAAAAAGAATCGCAACAAAAAGATTTATTCCTATAAGAACAATGTCTCAAGAACAACTTAATGACACTCCAGTATCAACTGAAGCTGAGGCTCCAGCTCCAGCCCAAGTCCATAAACATAAGCAAAAACAATCCAAAAAATCTAAATTACAAGTCTCTTTAAAGACTCCAAAGGGTACTAAGGATTGGGCTGATACTGATATGATTATTAGAGAAGCCGTTTTCTCTTCTTTATCAAATTTATTTAAACGTCATGGTGGTCAAACAATCGATACCCCAGTATTTGAATTACGTGAAATTTTAGCAGGTAAATACGGTGAAGACTCAAAATTAATTTACAATTTAGAAGATCAAGGTGGTGAATTAACATCTTTACGTTATGATTTAACTGTACCATTTGCTAGATTTGTCGCTATGAACAATATTCAAAATATTAAAAGATATCATATCGCTAAAGTCTATAGAAGAGATCAACCTGCAATGACAAAAGGTAGAATGAGAGAATTTTATCAATGTGATTTTGATATTGCTGGTAGTTATGAAACTATGGTCCCTGATGCTGAATGTCTTTCTATCTTAGTTGAAGGTTTAACTGGTTTAGGTATTAATGATTTCAAAATTAAATTAAACCATAGAAAAATTTTAGATGGTATCTTTCAAATCTCTGGTGTTAAGGAAGAAGACGCTAGAAAAATTTCTTCTGCAGTTGATAAATTAGATAAATCACCATGGGAAGTCGTTAAAAAAGAAATGACCGTTGAAAAGGGTCAAACTGAAGAAACCGCTGATAAAATTGGTGAATATGTTAAATTAAATGGTTCTTTAAAAGAAGTTCACGATATCTTATCTAAAGATGAAGCAATTATGTCAAATGAATTAGCAAAACAAGGTCTTGATGAAATTACCTCTTTAATGACTTACACGGAAGCCTTCGGTATAGATAAATTCATTTCTTTTGATTTATCTTTGGCTAGAGGTCTAGATTATTACACCGGTTTGATTTATGAAGCCGTCACTGAAGCATCTGCTCCACCTGAAAATGCTAACGAATTAAAGAAAAAATCTAAATCAAAGGATGATGCCTCCGAATATGTTGGTGTCGGTTCAATCGCTGCTGGTGGTCGTTATGATAATTTAGTTAATATGTTCGCACAAGCATCTGGTAAGAAATCTGCCCAAATTCCATGTGTTGGTATCTCCTTCGGTGTTGAAAGAATCTTTTCTTTAATTAAACAAAGAACTCATTTAACCTCCACTATCAAACCAACTGCTACTCAAGTATTTGTTATGGCTTTTGGTGGTGGTAAAGACTGGAACGGTTATTTAGCTGAAAGAATGAATGTCGCTAAACAATTATGGAATAATGGTATAGAAACAGAATACGTCTATAAAGCTAAAGTAAATCCAAGAAAGCAATTTGAAGCTGCAGAAAAATCTGGTGCTCCAGTTGCAGTTATCTTAGGTAAAGAAGAATATGCTGAAGGTAAGTTACGTATCAAAAGGTTAGGTCCAGAATTTGCTGAAGATGATGGGGAATTGATTGATTCCCAAGATTTGATTAAATTTGTTAAAGAAAAATTATCACAAGTTCATGAAGATGGTGTCAACGAAGTCACTCGTTTAATTCAAGGTTTATAAACTACTTCTATACTTTTATAAACACTAATATATTTTAGTAGATTTTTTTAAACGACTAAAAAAAAATAATAATAAATAATGCATTTGGTATATATATATATATGTATATATTTTATTGTCATCGCCCTTGTATGGTGCGTTTTGCTTTCGGTGGACGACCTCTTTTCCTCTTGAAACAACTGCTCAAAACTTTCTCTTCCTCTTCATTCAATTCATCAACTTCACTTAAATCTTCTTCTTTCATGAACCAACGACCTCTCCACGTCTTTTCCTTTATATCAAAAATATTTTTATCATCAAATATAAAGTCTCTGTGAAACAAATTTCTAATGTCAAGATTCTTCCATGGTGTAACTAAATTAACAAATATTTCATGCAGTTCCTTAGCATAAAGGTTGGAAGTTCTAGAAACTTTCGTAGACTCACTCAACTCCTCAAGGCAATCACTGAGTTCTTTCTCCATTATTTCTATATGGGTATACTCAGAATTTTTACATTTCTCAAAAACTTTGGAAATCGCTTCGTTTTGATTAATATACTCAAGTGATTTGAATTGGTTTGTACCAATTAATTTTTTCAAAATCATATCTTTGATAATTTGCCCTTCTGAATTTGTTATTATATTTTGAATTTTTCCCTTTGTATCAATTTCTTTCAAAGAAACATTATTTCGTTCATAAATTAATTTAGTTATACCCTCTATCCTTTTCAAATCTTTGATAAGCGGATATGTAAATGATATTTTCTCTTTAATATGCTCTGCTTCCAAAAGATTATAAGAGTAAGCAACTGCACCGTCAGAAAAATCAATCATCGGTGAACCTTTATTCAATTCCCTTTTCATTGACCAATATTTACAAATGTTGAACCCTAATTCTGAAATTTGAGATTGTGGAATTTTAAATTGTCTCAGTACTTGTTGAATAACGTCGCTAAATATAAGTGGTGCGATTGCCATCCTCCGTACCCGATTACCGTCATTATTGTTATAGTTTGCCAGGTTATAGCCAATACTTTCAGTGTCGTCATCAAGACATTCGTCTTGTGTCTTTGCTAATTCATATCTTACGTCCTCCATTCTATTAAGAAAATTTCTCTCGCTATCCACTTGATGTGAATGTTTATAGCAAAAACTTTCCAATTTTTCACCACCTAATGCCATTTCTGCTAATGAACCGCTCTTTAATTGGCTCATATGGAATCCAGCCTTCCTTGCACAACTGACATGATAAGCAGTAAAACAATTTTTCCAACTGCACTGAATACAAGCTCCTACTTTCAATTTACATACAACACAATTCAATTTCCATCTTGAGTTCGGTATTCTATCCATACCTTCGACAGGTTCTAAATAATGCCAATTACCAAAACATAGTTCTCTTACCCACACAGTACACCACACATGAACCCATGTTCCACATGCAGTCTGTTTTAATGCTCCTCCTACCTCAGAACATACTGCACAGTAAGGTCGTACCATTGTCGAATTTGCTTGAAGACAAGGTCGACAAAGCCATGGGCCAGGTGGAATAAATATTATACCATAGCAGTCTTGGTGTACAGCGATGTTACACGAATCACAAAATACTATATTATTATTTGGAGTTTCTTCTTCATTACAGATAGAGCATCTCTGATCAATGGGAGGAGGAGGTGGTGACTGAATTGGAAGATGCGATTGAAAATGAGCCCATTGAATCTCTAATAATGTTATTAACGTTTCGAATTGCAATGGAGTCATGGTGGGAATGTCATAGTTATCATTTATGTATTGTAAATACAAATCATCTTGTTCATCCATATCATATTGAACCCTAAAATTCTTAAAATATGGTGACAGTTTTGATAATATCTTTTGGGAAATTATATTTTGATTCGGTATCGGATCTCGGATTTCGGTCAAGTATGAATATTCGGATTCCATCGAAGGTCCTTCAAACATTGTTGTTGTCGGTATTACACGTTTCTTTCTCCCTCGTTTCTTAGGAAATTGTGATTGATTATGCTGTAGTTGAGAATTATTAAGTTGTGCTATATCAATCTTACATTTCCTTGAGTTTAAAGGTTGATGTTCAATCACTAAGGGTTCAATTGTTACTTTCCCGTCAACCATCATTTGCTTATATTGAATCCTTGATTGAAATTCAGGACTACCATCCTCTATAGTTTGGGTTCTATCTACAATGGTCTTAGATGTGTCTACTATAATAGGAAGTAATGCATCTTCCTGTAAATGAGGGTAAAAGTCCTTGAAATATTTCTCCTCACGTAATTTTGGACCATCATCATTCGAATTCCTTATCATTGCTATCAATGGTTTTGTTACACTAGGCACATGTACGCTTATTTTCTATAGAAACTTGGTATCCATTATAGAGATGCAGACATTGAATCATTCTTGGCTTTGTTTTGGTTTGTTTATTTTCACCGACAGATCGGTCCGGCTGTCTCCGCTTAAGAAAACCAAATCCATCGACTCTTTCTTTGAGATATGTGTATGATCGGAATAAACAAAACAGTATCAGAATATTGCTAATTAAATAAATATATGAACGTATAGATCACCAACTCTTTATTGATTATGCTCGGACTCTTTATATTTTGGAGGAGGGATTCCTGGGGTATTTTGGTTCAATGTGAAACCCTGTTTGAATAAATTATTAGACTGAATGAAATCTCCATCCATGATACCATCCAAAGCATTGAAATTACCATTCTCATCGTTATGGCTTAATCTTCTGGAGCTTGGTATTGATGACATGGATGTTGTAGGACACAATTCGGGAGAGGCAGGAATAGAAATGGCTTCTTCAAAAGTCGGTGGTGACAGGTCATCTGTGCTTCCTGGTGAAGACATGGATCCATCATCTGTGTATTCTGGCAGGGACATATTACCTTCAGTACACAAATCAGACATAATGCGAAGAGGAGCATCTATCAACACTTCAAAGTGGCGTGTGATAGTAGGGTCTTCTTTATCCCGTCTACTTACTCTTATCATAATTTCTAATTTGTGTTTGCATTTAATGTTCCCAAAATGAGTGCTATCCATATATAAACCGCGTTTAGGTTCATTTAGTCTCGTTTCAAACTTTACAGAGTTCGGATTGGAATTTCTATTAAAAATTGTGTCATTATTACTATTATTCGTTACTTTATTGTAATTGTTGTTGTTATGGTTACCACCAACTAATAATTGAACAAGACTATTTCTACGCAAACCATTAGAAGTAGTAGAATCATTTGATAATGTACGTGACAAATCTTCGGTGTTTTTCAGTTTGTTAAAATGTTCAACACCATAAGGAGGCATAGTCATTGCAGTTTTTTTATCAAATTCTGAATATTTTGGAAATTTTAGTTTTGATTCTATAGTTATTGGTTCCAAAATGTTGATGTTTCTCTTGGTACCTGTATCATAAACACTAGTTAATGATAGTAAATTTTCGCTATTAACATTTTGAATAATTTCTTCCCTTACAGATGGTAATCCTCTATCTTTAGTTCTAACTTCTAGGATAGATAGTACGCGTTCTTTTCTTTTCTTTGACATGAAATCAGCATAGTAAGGACAACTCTTATCTTTTATTAAAGGATCAACTTGTAAAAAAGAACTTTCGTAAGTCTTATTTGAAAAGGAAATTTTTTCAACAACACTAAACCGAATTCTCTTGACACATATGTCTTTAATCAATGGCGCCAATTTAATCTTGATAGGGACTTCACTACCCAATGTTACATATTTTTTAGGAAAGGATACCTCATAGGCCAAGCAATCGTTCCACGTTTTTTTGATATATAATGGTTTATCTGCTGTAGATATTGAGACTAATGGTGGAGTCCTCACTACTTTTATTGGATATTCTAGGTATATTTCATGTAAGTCATTTTCAATGTTTGAATTTGGTACTGTAGAGCAGGAAGAACTATCAAAATCCTCGTTATGATATATACTATTGATGTTGCTACTGTTAGCAGTAATATGTTTTTTGAATTTTTGTAAGAAATTTGAATTTTTTAATATATCCCTTTCATTCTTGATTGCTTCTACTTCTAAATCATTTGAGAAATTCAGTAATGTATCTGAAAACATCGGATGAGTCATGTTATGATCAGTATTAGTTAACATTTGAGATGATGAACCATTCGATATATTTAGATTTTGAGCCAAAGTCGCTAATCGTATTAAATACGTTACTCGTCCACTAGGATAATAATTTGTTTCAGGAATATGATTGTAAAATATCATTGGTACGATAAAGAGATAATCACCAGGTTGAAGATAATGTGCTTTATTGTCTGGAAGTGATTCAAATAATTTTTTTCTTATAAGATCATCTGAAGTGTATTCTCTATGACTTGATGGTTTATTTTTGAAAAATTTTGTTGTTCTCATATTTGTTGAATTTTCTTTGATATCCTTACTATTTGATGCATCAATGGGAATATATAAATTATAATTATCTTTTGTCAAAGTCCAATCAATGGCAGCAGTTCTATAAAATTCTTCATTTATTTTATTATCTGGTGGAACACCATCCTCCCAATAAATCTTGACATTAGAAGATAGTTCTAATTTTATTGCCGAAAGCTTCATTTCTTTCTGTAAAGTAACAATAATGGCCACATTAAATGATGAAGTTGAATGATTAATTTCAAAAATTGGACTGCTTGAATTCAAATGCTCATGATCAGTTTCCTCAGTCAACGAAGATATAGGAATTAATGATAAGTCGCCATTTTCTTGTTCATATTCTAGATCATTTGATGGTTGTTGTAATTCCTCAGTCATTGAATACTCTGCATTTTCAGAAGTTCGAGCATTTAATCGACTAAGGTATTCATCCTCATTATTTGATATAGTTGGTAAAAAGACAGCTTCTCCTGTAGTTGAGACAGAGATCCTCATTTCATTGTTACAAAACAGGAATTTTTGAGGTAAGAACCCCTTTGTTGTCAGGTATGTTCTTAAAAAATTTCTTGCAAAGATATTTGGTTTCAAATGATTTGTATTAGTTGAGGCAGATGGCAAAGACATTTTCCTCTTTGGTTCAAAATCTTTTGAGGGTTCACCATTTTCATTTATTGAATTTGCTCCTAGTGTATTCCTTCTACCAAATTTTTTGCTATTATGATCTATGGAGGTATTACTATTAGTTCTACCGACAGTAGGACTTCGTTGTACTGGCGTTGGAGTACTATACCTTCTATTATTTTTCTTGTGATTTATCCCATCGTGTGACTCTTTATGGATACTTGTATTAACGGTAGGTATTGATATCGAACTTCTAGACGTACTAGCTGGGGTATCTGGGATTGAGGTAGTGTTGCTACCATTACTTGAACTTTGAGATGGACTACATGATTCTACATCAGTTGCAGTTTTTAGTGAAGAACCCAAAATAGATGATAAAACGTTTTTAATTATAAACGATTTTCTTCTCGGTGTTGATGTTACCGTAGTAGAGGCTTTTCTTTCCTTTAGTTGCAAGGGATTCTGATGCGGTAAACTCGTTGAGTCTGAGACGGAGGTCATGGTATATTCCCTATTGTTGGGTTGGCAAGTTCTAATAATGTATGTTAAATTAAAAACAGGTTAATAACACTTTTATATTCATGTCAAAAAGTGAAAATAAAAAAATAAATAAATGAGCAAGGTACTTGTTGCCCAATTGCCCTCGTAATTGCCTTTCAAAGAAGTGCAACCACCTGCAATGCAAGCAAGGAAAAGATGATCTGCAATTGACAATACGATTTGATACAGACACGAGAAAATAAGTCCCCCCCAGCCCCAATATCCCTGCAGGTAAAAGCTTCGAAAGAAGTTGTTTCCAAGTTCCCCGACTTTTAGCACCTCAAGGGGGAAAGTTGTTTTCTTTGTTCTTTGTAGGTTTTAACTTATCGATGGTGAAGTTTACAGTTTAACCATTGGAGAAAAGTACCTGCATAGTCGCGGGGTTATACGTGGGGTGGAAAAAGATTGCGAACAGCCAAGAGAAACGGATCTTACATTAATTTCACACTCCTTTTCCCCCAAAGTATTTTACTTTTAGAGTTGTGATTTTGTCAGTTCTAGAAACACTTCTTCAGTTGTAAAGTTTCGTTTTATATAAGCAATAAATGAAAATCTCCAAAATTTGTATATAGTTATGTTTGACCCTAATACGTACTGATGTGGTGTTTTGATGAGGGCATCTTTTTTAGTAATTTTTATGCAATGTCCGGGTTAGCGATATGGCTTTTCCAAGATCGTAAAAAGACTCGAAAAGATAAACGTGAAAAGATTATAGGTACTATTAAAATATAAGCAAACGACATTTTCATAGAGATAAGCTCGTTGGAATTGAATTGGTTGGAGATATGGGTTCTTCTTCTTTGAAAAGCTTTATTAAGGATGTTCGTGGTGCAAAGACCTTGGCTGATGAAAGATCAATTATAACCAAGCAATCAGCAAAGATTAGAACAAAATTAAGAAATGATCATCTAGCACACGAGAAAAGAAGAGTTAACATTCAAAAATTGTTGTACCTTTATATTCTTGGGGAAAAGACTCATTTTGGTCAAGTAGAATGTATCAATTTAATTGCATCAGATAACTTCGTTGATAAAAGGTTAGGTTATTTAGCTGCTATATTGTTATTGGATGAATCTCAAGATTTATTAACTTTGCTTACAAATATGTTAAATAACGACCTGCATCATCCAAACAAATACATTGTAGCATTGGCTTTAAATACTCTAGGTTGTCTAAGTTCCATAGAATTAGCAAGAGATTTATATCCAGATGTAGAAAACATATTAAGGACCTCTAATGATCCTTATTTATTGAAAAAAGCTTTACAATGTAGTGCAAAACTAATAATGAAGGATAGATCTTTATTGGAGATTTTCCCAATAGAAATTATCAACTCAAAATTAATATCAAATCAAATTATCTGTACACATTCAGTGTTATTAGGTATATGTAAAGTTTTACAATCTATCTTAATGAATTTAGAATTTTTCATTAAAGAAGATCGTGAAATCGCTTTACAACTATTAGCTAATGTCTCATCATTAATTCCATTACTTTCTTCACGTCTTTCAACTTTAAATTTAAAAAATCTGGAACCCGCTTACGATGTTCAAGGTATTCAAGACCCATTTTTACAATGTGCTTTGATTGTTACTTTGAAATGGTTTTTCAAGATAGGAAATAATTTACAATTTGATGAAATCATTAAATATAACGAGAATTTTAATGATTTATTAACTCAAATTGCGACAAATACGGACTCAAATAAGAATCCTGGTAATTCAATCTTATACGAAGTAACAAGGACCATCTTTGAATTAAACTTAAGTCAACCTTTAAGGATCTTAGGTATTAATATTTTAGCAAACTTTTTAAAAGTTGGTGAAACTAAAAGTTCAAGTCATAGCAGCAATAATATCAAATACGTTGCTTTGAACACATTGATTAATGTTATACCACAGGAGCCAACTGCCATTCAAAGGCATAGAAAATTCATATCACGTTGTCTTTATGATCATGATATTTCAATAAGATTTAGAGCTTTGGAATTAACATTCGCCATCTTAAATGAAACTAATTTAATCGAACTAACAACTGAATTGATCAAATTTTTAGAAAAAATTTCAACATCTCATTACAATTATAATTCCTCTTACATAGATATCGATGACTCAAAGGATTTAATCCTTTATACCGTTGATCATTTGATTGGGAAATTCGATTTATATCCGTCATCAGAAGAGAAATTAAAATTGAATAATTTAATTACGATTATTAAATTAGTTGGTAACTTTGTTGATTTAGATAAAATAAACGAATTTTTGATTGCAATTAATAACATTGACGATTTGAGCTATAAAGTTGAAGTAATTTCAAAAGAACTAACGTTACTTTTAGATGATAAACAAAATGATAACAAAAATGACAGCGATTTGCTCTCCAGAGTTGATAACATCGGTTTGCAATTTGTAACAGTTTGGTGTATTGGTGAATATGCAGAATTAATTCTTTCGCAAACTGGCTTAAACAATAGCATCGTTAATGAAATTTCATTGACAAGATATTTGATTGAGATGGATAATAATTACAGATTATCCAATAATAATAAAATGATTCAATATATCTTAACAGCAGCACTGAAATTATCTATAAAGATTCATGACAATCATTCAATTGAGAATTTGAGACAAATTATTGTAAGTCATACTAAAGATCCAAATTTGATGATTCAAACAAAAAGTGTACAATATGAATTAATCTTTAATCAACCAGATTCTATCAAAAAACTTTTATTACAAGCTATGCCTAAGTTTGAAAGAAAGACAGTTGAAGTTCTCTCTACTGAAGCTGACATCGTCTCTCCTGAAAAGAAACAAAATGCAACAACTGATAATTTATTATTGGATTTATTAGGTGACGAACCTATGACAACTACAACTACCACCAATCCGTCCACATTATTGTCAAATATCATGAAGGAAGACAAGCCTACGAATGTAATTGATATACCTGAAGACAGTAAATTGATACATGATGGTCTAGATGCTCAAATTTATTCAAAGTTAGTTAATGTAGCCCCTGGTCAAGCACAAATAGAATTGTTTATCAAGGCAAAGGAAACCACGTTAAATGATGTCAAACCTTTATGTGCTGTTCCTAAGACACAGAAATTAACATTGGGTCAATTGCGTCCTAGTAATATTATTGAATCAGGTGAAATTGCTAAGCAAGCACTGAAAATTGTAGGGTCTGGTAAGCTGAAACTAAGAGTTAAGTTAAGTTTTGAAAAGAATGGTACAGTGACTAACGAACAATTTGATTGTAAGTTCGACCAAAGTATATAGATCAATTAAAAACTAAATAATTCATTATAAATTTATATATTTGGAAAAATAAAAAGTAAGAGAGTCATGTTTGTTAAAAAAATGTGATACCTGTAGTTGAGCTATCGAAATTCCCACAAAAGATTGCTTAGCTAGAATGTTTAGAAATACCACTGGCGAAAGAGTGAGCTGGGGCACCAGCTTTTTCAATTGATTCTCTTAGCTTAGAGGATGGCGCAGTAGCAACAAAACGGTCATAAGTTGGTTCGATTATTTTACTCCAGATCATAAATGCACCACCAGTGGTTGGAATACCAATGTAAATTAAAAATATAACCTTAATAAACCAATAGAATGGGATTAAGTAAATGATGGCACCAGACCAGAATTCAATGACATTCAAAAAACTGAAAACAATCCAGTAAGCTAATAATTTGACATCATCATCTTTAGTAGTTGTTTTAATTGCACGAATTGAGTAAATTGTTGGAAGAACAAAACCGGCTAAATTAGATAAGATTTGACCTAAACCACCAACATTCAAAAATGTTAATAATAAGTATACGAAACCAAATGTTGAAATCAAATAAGACCTTGGAATTTTAGTCTGAGCTTCTAAATTTTGCAAGAACTTATTTTGACCAAATTGCTATATAATAAAAATGAAAAGTTAGTAATTTTATATTTGTTAGTTGTAATGATGTACTAACCCATTATTAAGGGAGCGACCAAAAAAAAATATTCTTCGAAAACATACTTGGTCTAATATTTTGAATTGGGATTGAACACTAGATTTTAGATCAGACATTTCTATATAGATATTTTAGCAATATTTATGTAAATTTTAATTGTTCGTATTGTGCTAATCGTTAAAAGTAGAGTTGATTTATAACTTTTCAAAAATATCTTGATCTCCCTTTTGTTTTTTTTTCACTTTGAAAATTCCTTTATTAAGTAATCGACCAGCGTACAATGCGGGCTGTTAAGAATAAAAATGTATAGTTAAGGGTCGTGATACACGAGTTATACATACCCCTTATCTAGTATCTTCACGTCGAGAATAGTGACGGGACAGATAAATTCTACCGCTAATGATGTTCATTGGCAATGATTAAATTCATGATGAATTCGGAGCTGTAACTTTAATGAGGAAATTGGAAATGACGCAGAAGGCTTTCTAATACGGTTATTGGAAAAAGATGAATGTCCTACATTATTGTGTTAGTCCTTTGAGTCATATATATGAACATAGTAGTCTAGACTAATTGTCATGGCTTTGTATCCTAGTTACTAACAATGTTCAATTTCTTGTTTAGCATAAAAACCTTCAAAGGCACCTATTGCAGCAACATAGCTCAGGTAAAACAAATGATTAAAGTTCATCATGAAAATTATAGTACATAATATTTTTTAGTGCAAACAAATGTTTAATAGTGAGATATTTCTCTTCATGACAATTTGATTGATTTCAGTTATACTGAATTTGATCCCTCGAAGTAATGATTCAACATGTTCATTAATTGACTGTTGTCATCTTGTTAATTAGTAAACTATTTTCAAAATTAGTGAGTTTTTACTCAGACAGCACCAGAACATGGTAGAGACAAAAAGCTTGATTAGTGCTGTTCCAACAGTAATTCTTTGTGAGAGTTAGGTTTGACTTCAATGCATCAAAATTTAACAGATATATATATATAAAGACCCAATTAGGCGAGTTTCGAATTAGACTGTCTTTATATTCTTCAATTTTCTCTATTGGCTTCTTTTAGTGGAAAGAAAGCAGCAGAGTAAGCTGTGGCATAATACGATCAATATTCATTCTATAACAAGCATTTTTTCAAAACTTTCTTTAATTAATCGATTATTCATTTCAACCTAATTCATCGGTTAAAAGTTATTATAATTCAATTTTTGATGCATTCTGTAACTTATAATTTACCTATTCACTGAATTTGGCCTTGAGTGATTCTAGCTTAAGGTGACGTGGATTAGAGACTCCTGTTTAGCCATTCTAGTAGCTCTAAATCAGGATCAAAATGTAAGCAATGTGGTCTCAAACCCATCCATTCCTGAATAGGCAAGAAAGCGACAGATTACATTTCTAATAATCTCATTGAATTCTCCGTCATCGATTATCCAAGAATTCCTATTCTGGGTTC
>JAJLYF010000081.1:0-37157 GCA_030571655.1 Jamesozyma lodderae | reverse complement strand
AAACGGAGAAAGCGCTACCAGATGTAGTATTTCTGGAATCTCGGATCTTTAAAGACCAAATTAATCTAATTATAACTTGTTTTTTATATATAACATATATAAAATATAAAGGATAAAGAACAGAAAGATATTTATTTGTCTGAAATAATCAGTCCCTTTTATATGTTTTCCAAATAGAAATGAGGCTTATAATATTCTAATAATTGGGTGTTCGAAGCTTTTCTATAATGTTCCATGAGGGATATATTTAATTACTGACATTCTTTATTACTAATAAACTGTGGGTCTAATTCGGATAGATGTGTTTCAGTTTAAGTTCCATAATTCTTCGATGATCTAAAATGTTCGAGAACCATTTTGTCATACAACAATTTTTAGGTTTTTAAGGATATGTTTTATTGTGGCCAAAAAACGAGATATGTAGAGCTTTTTTAGAAAACATTATTAATTTTGAAGCATAATTTTTCTTCTTGTTTTTTCTTTCTACTTTAAATGCAAAAACAACATTAATTATTATTTTGTTTTTGCAAACTGAACATATGTCTTATATTGCGTACCCTAATCAATGGAGACCTCTGAAGTTACTACCACAAGAAATAGTTTAGAATTAGAGAATAATCATTAATTTCATTCATAATTAACAATGATCAGGAATAGTATTGTACAAATTAACCAAGAAAAATGGTTTATGGTGAAGTTGCCAGAATCTATTTGAGAGAAAAACATTTGTGTTCAAATCATAGCAAACTGGAAACTGACTTTGACTACGGAAACTTTGAAGAAGTTGACCGAAATCGATGTGTCACTTCGTATGGGTGAAGTGACTTATATCACATTCCCAAATACAAAATAACTTAAAAAGATATTGGTAATTATCTTGATAGTATTACATTATTTTGATATATCATTTACTTATTTACAACTACATCAATCATATCCTCGTCTTCCATATCTTGATTCCCAACTGTGTCATCCAATGCAAGTTCATCATGATCAAAAACTAATTTGATCTTAGCTTTTTGTGGAAGTCCTTTTTGAAATCTATAATATTCTGCTAATTTTGAAAACTGTGTTGCATTATGTACATTAACATAAATTTTCTTATTATCGTCACCCATTAATGCTATCTTCATCACCTGTTCTCTCTCATCCTTATCAGCCGCATTCTGAGCAGGATCATCTACATCACTGTCAATTATCTCTATTGAATGGTGAACATCTTGTAATTCTTTTTCAAACTCTTCAATAACTAAATCTGCACTTTGTTCCTTTCCTACTTGTGAATCAGACTGTAGTTTTTCCTTTTCTTTGGTTGATGCTCTTTCTTCATTCCTCATTATTTTCAATTCGGACATCATTTCCATATTCTTAGCTAATTCCTTAGATACTAGAGTAATTTCCACATTTGAAATTTCATTTTCAAAAGCTTGTTTGATTTTTAGTGAATCGCATGTCATAAAATTCAGCAATTTGGCATTATTCCAATACAAAGCAACATTATCAATAGTGTAGATATCTTTCATCACTTTTGGGATATTATATGCTTTAATTAGACCTTGTAATGCGCTAGGAAGAATCTTTGAAAATTGAAATTTTCCCAATACTTTGACCTTCACAGATTTATTTATTGTACCATCTAATTTGGATGTAAATCTGATATTGTATACTCTCTTTGGTTGGTCAGGAGTTGGTTCTTTTATTTGTGTGCTTGGTTTCTTTTCTATTGCTTTAAAAAAATCTTCGATTTCATCTTCTACTTCATTCCCTTCAAATTCACGTACATCAGAGATATCATCTTTCTTTAGCTTCTTACTCCTTCTTATGGGGCTCGTTGAACTGGATCTACTAGCACTAGCCGATGACGATGTATATGAGTAATTTGAGTCACTTAAATTTATTGTCTCAGATTCTCTGTTATGTCGGCTTGAATTTCTTGTGCTTCTTGTCCTCCGTCTATCAATTTTATCTTCAGATTGTACTTCAATACGAGTTTCGCTTTTCAAGTTTTGGTCTGTGTGCTTATCCTTCTCATCAGGCAGTTCCAAGTCATGGTTACTATCAGACTCAGAAGTACTTGAAGATTTATCTGAAAGATGTTTAGTCCCCATCGCATTACTTCCATTATAATAATCTTGAGGATCCTCATCTATGGGATTTACCATAAAAAAATCGTCATCATCTGAATCAGATGATAAATTATCTGACATTCAATATCAATTATATTATGTATTTGCTGTTGTTTTTCCTGCTATACAAGGTTTGTTCTCAATTGGTTTGTTGCCTTTTGTATTATATAATTTTTCACATTTATAATAATATTAAATTTTTTTGAAAGATAAAAAAATTTAACAAATATTAATTTTTATCATGAGTTCACTTCGCTTAAACACAAATAAGATCATGTTGGGATTTCTGTTACGAGACACCTTAGTGCTCTTATTATCAAGGATAAAGTTTAAGGATGATATAATTTATTAGTAAGTGATATTGGTAACCCTGAAAGTTATCTATTATGAAGGTCTTTCAGTACTTTCCAAATGAGAGTCGCGAAACATCCTGCAAACATTACAAATATTTTTCAATTTCAAACGCCAATCGTTCCAGAAATGACCAGGTCTTAAATGAGTGGTAACACTCTTCTTCACTAACTGAAGAATTTGTTATAGGACAACTGAAAATTAGACACAATGCACTACGAAGGACTTTGAACGCTTCAAAAGTTGAAGTATGTTAGACATCCAAGATCCATCGGTAGCGTCAAACCCCTTGCGAAATAGAGAGCCTTGCCTAATACTTACATTTATCTAATCTTAGTTAGAGTTTCTGCTTGCTATGGACTGATCTGTCATTTAAGTAATGTTAATATGCAGGATGTTGCTTGATTGTATAAAAGATTACGGAGTATATACGTATTAAATACAAACATATCAAAGCTAGTGTTGTCACTACTAATAGACTTTACAACTTATTTCAAAATACTGAATAATGTGAATTGTGAGAGCATATATCATTTATTTTTTTATTTAGTACTGTTGATATTTGTTGTTGTTGTTCATCGCGGCGATTCGAAAACGGAATGAAGCAATAAACAAGTAAATAATTAAAATGCATCACAGTTTTACCTTATTTATAAACCTCTAAACAAAAGAAAGGTTTTGATTTATCAACCAGTCTCAATTGTAGAAAACAAATTTATATAAATTGTTTCATTATACGCTACTAGGACGATGAACTCAGAGAAAGGTGTTTCAGAGGGAACAACCTCCAGTGGTTCGAATAATGACGCGACAAATCCAATTAAAAGACGAAGAGGTAGACCAAGAAAGGCTGCTATTAAGGCAACCAATCTAAATAATAGTATAACTCAACTAATTGCTAGCTCAGCGCAAAAATTTAGTGAGAAACAGCAATTGACTCGACAAACTATAGAAAATGAATCATCCAGCAATAAGCATGTTACCTTTCCTGCAGGTCAAGAAGTCATGGAGCTAACCAATGAAACTGTTAACACAATGGATGTTGTTTCAGTTGCATTGGAAGCATTACCAGAAGTTGAAAACGACGTGGATCCTGAATATAATGATGCAGGGGACGCTGGTAATGATGAAGATGAAGATGACGATTATGATGAGGATTTAGAGGCAAAAGATGTCGAAATTGAAGTCGATGAAGAAGGAGACGAAGATGATTTTGAATTAGAAAACATAAAGCCAAAGAAGAAGGTAAGGAAATTAAAAACTGGAAAGGTCAATGACCTAAAACCGGGTATAACATCTAAACCGCTTATCAATACAAACCGTATTGTCAGATCTTTGAAGGACTTAAGTTCAGCCAAAGATAAGTTAATCAGATTATATGGGTTAAACGAAGATAGATTATTGAATTTGGCAAAAATGAAAGAAGGATATGAATCATATTTGTTTGATTTTCCACAAAGTAATATTATGAAGGACTCATTGTACTATGTTCCATCTCTTTTACCAAGCGCAAGAGAAAACATTTACGAGCAACTCAAAAAGCAGACTGTAGAAGAAAAATTATTTCATCTTATAAATGAGGAAGAGTATCAACAGTTGTTTAGATCCAGACCTAAGCCGCTAAATGTAGTTATCGGAGATACTGATATCCCATTAAAAACAGGTGAAAAAACTGAGTTCCCTATACTACCGAATTATCAGAGAACAGGATTTATATTCAATACAGGTGGATTAGTCACTGATATAGCTTGGCTTACAAGCGATAGTACTGAAAGCACTGATGCCATGGACGATTACCAATACTTGGCCGTATCAGTATCGCAGTACTTTGATCAGCCTTCGAATAAGCACTTGGAAAGTTTTGATAAGGAAGAGCATATATCAAGTATTCAGATTTACAAATTTACACCTTCGACGCTAAAATTTACGAAGATACAAACCATTTTGCACCGTTTTGGTGAAACTTGGAATCTCAAGTGGCATGAAGGGTACAGAGCAAACGAAAGTATAGGTCTATTGGGATTTGTCTGTCAGGATGGAAGTGTGAAATTCTTAGAGATTTTTGAAAATGATATTTCTTTAGGGGAAGAGAAGACTATTTACAAAATATACCATGACATATCGTTCAGTTTTTCTATTCCAAACACATCAATCACTTGCTTTGATTATTTATCTCCCTCGACCATAGTATGTGGTTTTAAAAATGGTTACATAGCCGAGTTCGATATTACGTCTGGGACGAGTATACCGTCGTATTATCATCGATTACACGATTCATATATAATATCGCTAGTGACAGCATTTTCGCCGTTTGAAGATAATATTATAGGAACTATATCAGTGGATGGATATTTTTATTTATTTGATCCGAAAGATGTGTATTCGTCCAAACTTTCAGTGGGCACTAGATTCCGCGGTAATAATTTGGCTCCAATGACTTATTGCTCCCAGTTGTATTCGTTTGTTTATTCTGATGGCGCTAATTCAATAAGGACAGTCGTACCACGAGGCTCCTTTGCTGCACATCAAATAAACTCTAGAAACTCTACAATAACGACAATTAATAGCTCACGGTTACACCCACTCACTTTATCAGGGACAGCTGATGGTGGGGTATATATTGATAATGTGGTAAGAAGGTTATTGACTGGTGTTAAAAACGTAACAAATACACACAATTCATTGAGATTATGGAAATGGAACTATGATTTTTCATGCGAGAAATATGTGCTTGATTACAATTATGAAGTGACAAAATCTGCATCAAACGATATTAGTAAGACGCGAATTGATGCACACGGGATAGATATATCGTGTATTAAGTGGAATGAAAGCTCTAATTTTGGTAAGTTTTACGCTTTTGCGAATACTGCAGGGCTATTGACAATAGAAAAATTAAACTCTGTACATTGAACTGAGTTTAAGATGACACATGGTAAATTACATTAGTTTATTTTAACAGAAGTAAAGAAAACAATAACAAAATTCTATATAAGTTTTATAAAAAAAAAAAAGAAAAAAAAATTGTAACATTTAATAACATTAATACTTTGGAATAGAAGGATCTATCTCATCGATATACTTGAAAAACCCACCCTTAATGTCTCTAACGTCAGGGATTTTGAATTTATCTTTCAATAATCTTGTTGCAATTTGTGAATCATTACCATAACGACAGAGTACTAAAATTTCACTCTTCTCATCTAACGTTGGAATCACCTTTTGTAGTTCATTGATAGATCCATTCATATCCTTTAAATCTTTTACTGGGATGTTATAGGTGTTACTAAAATGTGAAATAGAATAATGATGACAAGGTCTAACGTCTAAGAAAATGTAACTAGCTTCATCACGATCTTTATAGTCTGTATCGAAGTCTTCTACTGATATTCTTTCTTCAGGTAAGCAAACGTTATAATTTCTTGACCCACAGAATAATTCGTAATTTATGGAACCTGATTCAATGGCTTCCCTTGTGATTATAGGAGATTCACCACAACATTTACATTTAGCTTGTCTACCTCTCATTTTGAAGGTTCTCAAAGACTGTTTTGGAAAGCCAGAGTAAAGCATTAAGAATGGTTCAAAGTCATCCTTAGTGTATATTCCCAGGATTAACTTAATAGTCTCAACGGCCATCATAATACCAACCAAACCAATACAGGGGCCGATAACACCACCTTCTTGGCATGAAGATACCGAGTTTGGAGATGGAGGTACTGGGTAAAAACATCTATAACAAGGGCCAGTATTATTAAAATTTAAAATTGATAATTGACCCTCAGTACCTAAACCAGAAGCAGAAACTACAGTAATACCCAAATTTACAGCGACATCAGAAACTAAATATCTTGTCAAAGGGGTATCAGTACAATCTAGGACATAATCATAACCTTCAAAGATTGCAAAAGCATTTGAACTGTTAAGTCTAACCGGATAAGTAATTACTTTAACATTTGGGTTTAATTTATTTAAAGCTTTTTTGGCAGATTCACATTTTAACATTCCAACGCTTTGGGAATCATGCAATATTTGTCTATGTAAATTTGAAGTATCGACAGTATCGTTATCAACAATACCGATAGTACCAATACCTGCACCAGCTAAATAAGGTAGGGCAGGACAACCAAGTCCACCAGCACCAATCACTAAAACTTTGGAATTTTTCAATTTTAATTGACCATTAATACCACCAGTTTCTTCGACTATCATCTGTCTACCATAACGATTATATTCTTCTAACGTTAGTGGGTACTTATCATTCTCCAAGGAGACATTCTTGCTGTTTTTCTGTCCTTTTTCAGATAATTGATTTCGTAGTTTTGTATTTTCTAGCTTCAAAGCAGTAATTTCATTGAGAAGCTGTTCAGTTGACATATCTATGGACATTCTTAATACTTTTCCTTTTTTTTCTTCAGAGTCCTTGTTAGTTAAATGCCTTGAATAGCATATATGTACTATTTTATATATACAGTTTCAGCCCATCAGCATACTACATTACTAAGATTTCCCTTGTTGAGACAAAAAGCTCTTTTCTTTTTTCCCGTCATTTATTTTTCACTTTTTGAGAGAAAAAAAAAATTTTCGATGAGCTTTATAGAAATAGTATTAGCACAAGCAAAACTTAGGGATATCGAAGAATCTAAAATTAGCAGGATCAGTTATGGTAGAAGCAGTCAAGTTAAGTGAGCTAGCAAGCAGAAAAAGAAGAAACAACGAGGAAGAGGAGGAGGAAGAATCAGAGATTGATATCAGTAGTACGGATTCAGAAGCAGAAAATAATGACGAAGCTGGTGATGACGAAGTAGTAAACATTGATTTTGATTTCTACAATGGGAACCCAGATATTGATTTCCATGCATTGAAGAATCTATCGAGACAATTATTTGGTCCACAGGAAAGTAATAGAATTCAATTAAGTGCATTAGCAGATATGATGTTAGCATCTCCAATGACAACAATTAAGACAGATGGTACTGAATCAGATCCATATTGTTTTCTATCTATTGTGGATTATAAGGATAACCGTGATAGCGATTATGTGAAATATTTAAATAAAGTTGATAACAAACTATCGACATTTTTCAAGACGATAGACAGCACTAATAACAAGAAATGTGCACTTATATTAAGTGAAAGACTAATTAACATGCCACCGGAGGTTGTTCCACCTTTATATAAGATAACATTAGAAGATGTGAAGACCTCATTGGGAGAGAAAGAACATTACGATTTCTATGTCATTGTAAGCAGAAAATACGAAGTAAATTTCGATATGGACGATGATAAGGACAGATCCAAGAAAAGAGTTAAAAATGATGAAATTGACTACTTCCACGAGGAAGATAGATTTTTCGAAAGACATGCTAAAATTCAACATGAGACCGATGCTAAAAAGGGTATCATCAGTACTTTCATGGTGATAGACCATGACGGCCTGGTCAAGAGTATCGAAGAACTAGAAGAAGAAATTGCCAAATGGTAGTGTCAATATTATATACTGTATATATATATATAGTATTGGAACAAGTTTCTCGTCCACAACGATGAAGTCACGTTTTACGAAGTGGCAAATTTTTTTTTTTGATTTTTTTGAAAGAAAAAAAAATTGAAAGAAAACAAAACAAGACAAAACAAGACAGAAAACCCTTTTTACTGAACAGTTTTTATAACAGTATTTAAAAGGGCAAAAGGCAAAGAGTTACGGGCTGCTGCTAGTTGTGCAAATTGGTGTTGATCGTCAAGGAAAATTACAGAATTACTCAAAACATACACTCACACAGTCCTTCCACTTATCAAAGAAAGACATTTGTTTTGATTTTATCTTTTTTTTGTCGCCACAACAGCAAGGTTACCCGACCAGCGAGGAATTGGTAATAATATACACTATAAAAAAATAGCCGCCGAGTCGAACCCTTTATACTTATATTTATAATACATGAGTTCGAAATCTCCCTCACCAGAATCATCCAAAACTGTTTTGTCGTCTTCCTCTCTACGATCGAGAACAAATGAAAAGGTAGCACTGAAGAATCAGATTGATACGTTGATCGAATTAAGAAATAATAAAGTTATAGAATTGTACTGTGTCTCCAGATTAAGTGATTTACTGAATATCAATGATGAAAAATCACTTCAAGATGAAATACATTCTTTTTTGGAGAAAAATGATATAAGGAAACAATTGAAATTTCAACCAAGTACTTTACCTCGGTTCTCTAATTATGAGAAATCAGTTTCTGTGCCTACAACGTCGCCAATTAGGAAGTCGGTTGGATTAGACTATAGTAAAAAAAGTTTAAGCACAGGTAGCATAGTAAATGAGACCTCTACAAAGCGTCCTTCGATACAGGAAACAGTATCATCTGCCGATATCAAACCAATAAATGAAAAGGAAAATCTGAAACCAACGAAACGGCCTTTGCTAGCAGATGAGGCCGTTAACGATACCGTTTTGAAGAAAAGAAAACTGATACCAGATGAAATACGGAATTCATCCGTATCTATTCCATTGGATTCCAATACGATATCTTCTGAAAATGTTTCCTCAGAGGCGTCTTCAATAAGAAGTAAATTAAATGATAATAGTCAAATAATATCTAACTCAAGGCCTAGTAATTACTATCAAAATTTGAACTTACCACCATGTAAACCAACTGTGGTGGAAGTACATAAAACTTATAACAACACTATAATCAATGAATTAACTGCAGATAAAATTGAAATCTCTGATTTTTATGATACGAAAAATATTAATTCAAAAGAACAAATTTATCTGTTAATGAAAGATATTGCACCATCAAAGATCGCACAAGCATTACCTTTAGCAGAATTAAAATATATGGCTCAAACATTACCCTTAATTAATTTAATTCCAAGAGCTCATAAAGCATTAACTACTGATTTAATGAATAATGCATTAAATGAAGCTAGAATTACCGTTGTTAGCTCAAGAATTGAAGAATTGAGAAGACTTGGACTATGGTCATTAAGACAACCAAAAAGATTCGTTGATCCGTGGAAAAAAGATCAAACACATCATTCAGTTTTACTTGAAGAAGCTAAATGGATGCAAGCAGATTTCAAAGAAGGTGTTAAATATAAAATTGCTGTGTCAATGACAATAGCTCAAGCTGTTATGGATTATTGGACTTATGGTAAAATTTGTTGTGTTAAAAGAAAGAATGGTGATACAATAGAGTCAATTGAGAAACCAGAACTTATCACCGAGGCTAAAATTGAAGAAATTAAAGAAGAAATGGAACAAATAGAAAATGCAACAGAAGGAAATGATAATGATAATGATAATAATGAATTAAAAGCCCAATCGGGTTCTGAACCTGTAAATACAATAGATATGAATTTATTATTAGAAAAACCAGATCCTTTAAAGGAAATTGTACCTCCAGAGTTACCAGAATTTACTATCGAAGAATATCAAGAGGAGAAATCCAAGCAAAAAAAATTTATTCGTACTTTCAAATTAAATATATCATTTGATGATTTGAATTCAATTGAACAAAACATTACAAAAGATATTCCATTATATTTAGGTATTAAGAAAGATTTTGATAAAACAAGTACAAAAGAAATACCTTTCGCTCCAATTTCCAAATCGATGACTACATTAGAGGATGAAAATTTTTATAAGTTAATTGAAAGGCAAATCGTAGATGATGAACAATCATTGACACAATTAAGTAAAAGAAGAGGTATGTTTTATGGTAATAGAAGAACTCATTACTTGAGACCACCTCCTGTTCCTTCATTAAGGTATCTACAAAATAGAACTCCTACCATTTGGTTACCAGAGGATGATCAGGAATTAGTGAAAAACATTAACACGTATGCTTATAATTGGGAATTAATTAGTGCGCAAATGATTCATAGACCAAGTAATTCATACTTATCAAATATTGAAAGAAGAACTCCATGGCAATGTTTTGAAAGATTTGTTCAATTAAATGAAAGATTCACATTTAATGACTTAAAAGGTCCACGTGCACATAGTGCACAACAATGGTTAATTGAAGCACATAAATTTCAACAAAGACAAAATAGAAGAATTTCTCCGTTAGGTGTTGGTGATGAATCAATTCAAAGAGGTAATAGAAGATTACGTTGGGCAAGTATGTTTGAAGTAATGAGAAAATGTATTAAAAAGAGAGAAAATGCACCACGTCCAAATAAGACGCAACCAAGGAAACCTTTGGATACTAAGCATATGAAAGTACCAACTCCATCAGAAATGTCACAATTAAAAGCACAAAGAGATGAAGCGTTACGTAGAGACATTCAATTGAGAAGAAATGCTAAAAATCGATTACAACAAAAACAAATACAAGCTGCACAACAAGCTCAATTGCAAAAAGCAAGGACTCAAAACAGTGGAAATAGTAATAATAACAATCCTGGAAGTACGACTAGTACTATCAATAGTAATGATAATACAATTTCAAATGATATTTCTTCAAAGGGAAATATATCATCTTCGCAAGCCAAAAATGCAGTTAATTTACAAATTCAAAGTTCACGTCCTGCTACACAAAGGCAATTTACTGAACGAGAAATAATTGAAACATATTCAAGAAAAATTTTAGCCCAAAAGCCTGAACTTTCTCCTGAGACAGCTTGGAGAGCTGCTGAAAATTATTATAAAACACTAAGGGAACATCAACAGTTACAACTGAAACAGCAATTGCAACAAAGCCAGCAGACTCAACAACCAGGCCATACTCAAATACAACCACAATCGCAACCACAAACACCACAAAATAAACCACAACCACTTATACAATCGCAGTTACAAAATAAATCACAAATTCAAATTCCATTAAACCAAACCCAGTCAAAAATGTCACCTCAAATTCATTTACAGACACCAAATATAGAAAATTCATTGAACACAAATATCAATGCTGTAAATGGTAATACGAGTAACGTTGCCAAAATAAAATCACCAACACCACATGAAATCCTGCAAAGATTTCAAAAATAGACAAGATGCATTTACATAATTTTATTTTTTTTTCCATACAACATATTTACATTTTTAAAGAACACTAATTATTAATCTTTTGACATTACACAGACCATGACTTAATGTTTTCGCTTCATACTGAAACACTTATCTAAATTCAATTTCTTAACAATTTTATACTGAGAAATTATATATAAAGTATATATTACATAGTTGGTAGTTTAAAAACTGCAGTCTCAGTAACTGGTTTACTATTGACTACATAAGAAACCTTCCATTTAATTTTCAAGTCCTTACCTTCGGTTTTGACTGCATTATCAATCCAAGCTAATTGCGTAATAGCGTCTTTGATGAAACTTTGAATGGTGCTGCCAGATTGTGGCTGTAATCTCAATTGCATGGATTTTGGTACGGCAATAGAAAACACAACATCAGTAATTGGATTGACTGAAAGATTACTAAAATATGTCTTTATCTTGATGCAGTTTTCTGATTCTCTGGTTAATTCAAAATCTATCTTTAGGTCTGCTGTTTGGGCAACTGACACTCTACTTGGTGAGGCTGTGTTAGAGCTTGTAGGAGCTGAAAAGTCGCCAAGTAAATTTAATGAATCATTGACGTTATTTTTAGCAGGTGTGGCACTGCTGGTTGGTAATGGTAATGATGGTTCAGGGGAACCTAATGAGATACCACCGCCTAATTGCAATATATCGTTAGTGGTAGTATTAGAAGATGATGACACGGTTAGATCATTTAAATCACCTAACAAATCCATTACAGGATCAATGTTATTTTGTTTTGTCGATGTGGTAGTATCAGTTAATGTTGGAGGTGGAGAAGTTGCACCTAAATCATCACCAAAATCAATTAGATTAATTTCATCCGCCAAAGCACCAGAATTCATTGTAGCAGAAGTATCGCCGCTCTTTGTATTAATATCTGATATTATCTCAGGATTGATTCTGTTAGCAGCGTCTTTATTACCAATTTTAATTAAAGAATATTTTTCCAGTAATTGGTTAACGGTATCATTAAATCTTAATAAACTTTGTACTAAATTATCATCTTCATTCTCTTCTTCAATGATTTTTTGAAATTTTGGTTGAGCACCTTTTAAAGCACCATACAACTCTTCGATGGTTTCATTATTTTGCAAATCTGATTCTTCAGAAGTGCTTAACATTTCATTCAATAAATCAGCTTTACGTTTCAATTTGTTCAATTCGCTGTTAATAGCCTGTTTCGCTTGAATGATATTATCTTCTTGAAAGCCAGCCATAACCTTCATTAGTTTATTTGCTTCCCTTAAATCCTCTGGTTTACCACTTCTAATTAATTCTTCTAGCTTAGCGGCCTGTGCAATTTCTTGTTCCTTTTGAATTTCACTTGCAGTCTTCAATTGATCAGTAGGTCTCATAACAGCAAGATTTTCGGCCTCAATCTTTGGTAACATATAGCCTTTATACTTCAATAACCTTCTCATATCTCTAATGTGACCTAAATCGTCTTTGTAATTGGAATGCTTGCAAATAGTCTGATACCATTCTTCAATAGCAGTCAAGATCAATCTTTGGACCTTCGAATACCTCATGGGTGGATGTTCCGGGAATCTCTTGACCAATTCATTCAGAAATTCTTTTCTAGAGATTTGCAAATGGACAGGATATCCACAGTTCTTAACTAAAACATCTAACAAAGATAATGCAAAGACAGCGGTATGAGTATCCCTATTATTTATCAATTTAACTAAGGCATTGACAGCATCATGAGCTGTAGCACCTTGTTTTTCATTGATATAATCTGCAACATCCAGGTTTAATGCCAAATCAGGTTCAGGAAGTGTCATTCTACAAGCCCTTTGGATCTTACGTAGCAATGGGTTACCTCCACCTGGTTGAGGTCTTCTGATAGGGGCATCCGTTAAATAAATTCCATGAGACATGATGAAAAAAAACTGTATATATATATCTTATAAATACCGACGTATCTATCTCTTCTATACTAGTCTTGCGTTATAATTCTAGGATAAATTCGAACAACAATCAATTAATATGATCTACTCTCTCAATTCAGTCTCATTAGTTTCATATCTCGTTATCATTTTCTCCTTTAAAGTTTGGAACTTTTTTTTATCGCTGGCTTTAATATATTAGGGCTTTTTTGCTGTTCTTGTTAGGGCTTGCACAATATTTTTCAATTTTTCAAAACATATAGTTAGGGTTTTATGGATAATATTTTTAACCCTAATGTGGCCTTTATGATATTTCCACTGAAGTAAAGGTAAAAGAGATTACTGAGCAAGAGGCTTGTAGATTAAAGATGGTTTTATCTCACATTGAACACATTCTGACAACCTGATGTCGAATGACAACGATTCTGATTTGCCCGCCAATGAAGACCCTCTAGGTATCAATAAGCTAAGCGTTGACTACGATTATTTACTTTACAAAATAAACGACTATGTGCAATCGATCCAGATTCAAACAGATGAGTTGTGCGAACGTCAGAGTGATATGATCAATAATCAGATAATTGATGAAATTATTGATAAGAATATACGTGATTTCAAAGCTTTACTTTCGAAATGTGATGAGCTGGAAAATTATTTTGATATGCTTGAACAAATCGAAATGATTACAGATACCTTTAAGGACAGAATTTTGCAAATCTCTAGGGATTATAAGTCAATCAAAGGAACTCCGCCAACGAAGAAACTGCTAGATAAATAAATATCATTATTATTACACATAGTTTATATACTACAACTTTTTTTTTGCATTGAACATCATATACACAGCATTTTCCAGTATATAAAAATCTTTACACAGTTCTCAATTGTTTATTTATCTAGGGTTCTATACAGGCCAATTGAAACTACTATTATCATCAAAATCCAGTCGTCTTTCCAGATGTCTCAATCTTTGATTATCCCAATGATTTTTCAGACCAATTTGTCTCAATCTTACACATGCCTGAACAAATCGTGCCAATGTCTTAAATTTTAGTTTTGGTGAACGGAAGTAAAGTGGGCTACCTGTATCCCTGTTTATTCCATTTTTTAGATCATAGTCATTTTCATACTTAAAATCAGGTTCATATAATCTTCCACCGGAATAAGTATTTCTATTATCATAATCGTTCACATTCATAGTTTCTTCAAATCTTTTAGTATCAGATAATATTCTATTGTATCTTCTGTAATCCAATCGCATTTGTCTACTTGTCCTTTTTGAAACGACGTTCATATAGTAGTTTATGAGTTTTAGGTCATTATTTTGTCTCACTTCCTTATGATATTTCAATCTATAATAATCTATTAAATCCTCATTCTTGTTTCGAGAGTCGCTATTAAGTCTTTCTCTATCTAACATATCTGTCAACCTTAGTATCTTGGTCTCTAAGGAAAGAATTTTTTCCTTCAGATCATTTTCTTTAATGAATTGATTATCTTTGATTTGTTTCAATTCGATATCATATTCAGAATTTAATCTTTTCAATTTGTTATAATTTTCATTTAATAACTGCTTTTGAGTTATTAAGTCATCTATTTGCTTCATTTGTTCAGAATTCAATTGTTTGAACTCATTTAATCTAAGTTGAATCTCACTCATCTTACTTCTTAAATTTCTAATTTCAAGATTTTTCTCTAAAATATCTTCTTCCTTTGACATGGTTTGGGAATTGTTATTATGTAGAATATCATTAAATCTCTTTCTCATAAGTGCTAAATCTTCTGTTAGATTATTTCTGTCTTTTGTTATCAGTTTCAATTGCTCAGTTGATCTTCTCAATTCTTTCTTCAATTCGACAATCTCTTTATCACGAGGTTCTTTGACTTCATTTAATAAGGATTTGTATTTTTCCATTCGTTCATTTGTTTTATTTGAAATTTCCTCATATTCCTTTAATTTTATCTCCAGAGATTTAATTTTGCTATCCTTGACTTTGAGTTCCTTGACAATCTTATCAGACGAGTCCATGGTCGACTGAATTAATTGATTCTTCAAACTCTCGTTTGATTTCTTTAGATGGTTCACTTCTTTTAATTTTTCATCCAAATCGGCTTGTAACGTTTGGATACGTGAATCTGTATCTACAAAATCAAGTTTTTGTTTATTAAACTGTTCTCTCAATGATTTCATACTATTAGTTAAGTCTTTTAGCTCAATTTTTTTCTGAGTAATTTCATCGTTTAATGTTGCAATAACACTATTCATCTCTTTCAATTCTTCGTTCTTCTCCTCTAGTTCTTCCTTTAACAAAGAATTGTTGTGTTGAAACTCTTCTAGTTTTGTATCTTTATTGGCTAGCTTCTTTTCAAGGTGCTCTAGCTTAACTTTAGTATTAGTTAATTCTAAAGTTTTATCTTCCAACTCATTGCGTAAACTTTTGGTTTGACCATTTTCATCAGTTTCCATCCTTTCCAACTTTTCTCTCAAGTTTTTAATTAAAAAGACGTTCTGTGCAATTTCTTTATTCTTATCTTCTATAGTCTGAGACAATTCAGATAATTTCTCGTCGGCGTTACCTTGTTGTTTCGTGAGCTTTGTTAATGCAGTATTTAAATGATCGACTTCAATGGTATGCTTTTCTTTGAATGTTTCAAAAGTCTTTTTGGCATCGGTCAACTCTTTCTTATCATCAGCTAATTTTTTTTCCAGTTCGATCTTCTGGTGTTGTAATTCTTTTATATGAGCAGCTTTGTCATCGTCTTCAGTAGTTTTTTCTGCAATTGATAATTCTTTATATTTATCAAACTCTTTAATTTTCAATTGAAGCTTTTGTTCTGTAGAATTCAAAGATGACAGTATATTGTTATTTTCATCGGACATTTTTTTCAGTCTTGATTCCAAGTTGCTTACTTCAGTCATTTTAGCTTTCAATTGTCTTTCAAGATCGTTTGTCTTGGCTTCGTTATCTTGCTTTAACTGAGACAAGCTGTTTTCCAGTATTGAGACTTGTTCCTTATAAGTTTTTTCTTTTAATTTCAGCTCGTTTTTCAAATGAGTAATCTCATCACTCAATTTGTTACTCATTGACTCATGATCAGAATTTGTAGTTAACTTCATTTTGAATGCTTCCTTCAGTTTAGTCATTTCATCTTTATATTTATGTTCGAGCTTATCATTTTGATCTTCCAATTTCGACATTTCCATTTTATATTTATCTTCAAGTTTATCTTTCTGTTCTTTCAATTGGTCTATTTCCTTTAAATTTAATTGTATCTTGTCCTGCAGTTCATCTTGCTTTTTGATGCAATCTTCATGCTTTATTATAACCTCATGTGTATCTTCAGTATCGTCATCGTCATTTTCTTGAATATTCTTCGACTCTGCTAAATCCGAATACTTCCTTTGCAAAACTTGAAATTCATCAAAGAGAGCATTGTATTTATTTTTCAGATTATCATCATTATTTTGAATGCTATTAGTGTTTTTGCCGAATAAATTATTAGTCTTTAATAGATGTAAAAAGAAATGGATTTGGGCATCTGAAAGTCTTTTACCAGATAATAGCGTGCTAGTTAGTTCTTGTTGTTCTTTAAGGGGTTGCGAAATTGTAGCATTATTCAAATTTGTTAATAAATTCTTTGGATCATTCAATAACTTTTCACTTCTTGCATTACTGCTGTAATTATCTGGTATTTCTGGTAGTGTGTCATCAAATTGTGAATTTTCCGCAAACAAAATATTGGAGGCATTGGGATCTTCGTGTCCATCACCTATGTCCTCATTTTCATCATTAGCCTGATAATGTGGGGACTTCCTTACAGGACTTCCTCTGATGTTATCCTCATTATCATACTTAGCACTGGGTGATTTAAGATCAGGCGCATCTAATTTTCTTCTCTTGTTAGACAAATACCCAATGGGAGTAAATTCTGAGTTTTTAGAATTAATACCCGTCTGATTCATAGTAATACGCTGAGATTAACTCGTAAACGGATATATTAGATGCTCTGAAGTATTAATGATGTATATGTTGATGAATTGTTTGTTTTATTTGTTTATTGCATTTTGTGTTTCTTCGCGTTTTGTTTTCCTATCTAACAAAATACGCGTCTATCAATTACAAAATACAGACTATAAAAGAGTACAAACATAACTAGGTATATTGCTTATTGTAACAGTGCTACGCTGTCAATAAACCTGTCGAGGCTTGCCAAAGCCCTACCAGACTGGATACTTTCTTCAGCAACCTGTACCCCTTGCTTCCAATCCTTGTTCCCTTGGCTTAAGCAGTACAATGTCGCAGTATTTAGTAAAATGTAATCGTAGATTGCGTTCTCATCACCAAGCTTGTATTTACCAGAAAGAATTTCATTTCTTAATATATTGGCATTTTCCGTTGGTCCCAATGAGGCGCACTCAGTCAAAGGATGTTCTTTTAGGCCAAACATCGATGGTTTAAGTTCAAAAGTCTCTATAGATGCTCTAGTCTTTGGATCTACATGCCAAACCGTTGTGGTTCCAATAGGAGAAACCTCGTCCAGGCCAACATGACCCCAAACAACGAATGTTTCACTTGATGGGTATACTAGTGCTGCCGCCTTGGCGTATTCAGGAGCCAGCTCACGAGAATAAACCCCAAGGATTCTCTTATTGACATGTGAAACTGGATGTAACAATGGGCCCAAGACGTTAAAGATCGTGGGAATACCTAGCTTCTTTCTCATTGGAGCTACGAGTCCCATCCCATCATGAAAGTATGGCGCCAACAGGAAAAGAAAAGAATTGTCCTTCCATAAAAGCGGTACGGTAGTGGCATTAACTTTTGAGATGTCACATCCAAGGGTTTGTATCAAATCACCAGCACCACTGTTAGATGTAGAGGCCTTACCACCATGCTTACAAATATGTAAATCAGGAATACCAGAGGCAACGATAGCACTTGAAGTAGATACATTGAATGTATTCTGACCATCACCGCCAGTACCGACGATATCCATAATAACCGAATCTGATGCCTCTGAAGAGCTTTGGGCTGGTAAATTGACTAAAGTAGAGAAACGAAGAACGGCTTTTGCTGCCTCGGCAATATATTCAGCCTTATGATCAAGTCCTGTCGCACGCAGGCATGATAAGAAACTTGCTATCCTAATGTCACTTTCCACAGAAAGACGCAATTCCTTATCATTAAGTAAGTTCATTATTTGCACAATGGCATCGTGAAGTTCCTGCGGCGTAAGAGTTGGAGGCTGTGTCAATAATTTCTTGGTGTATTTCACCAAAGTCTTAGAAGGCATTGGCTTGATATAGTGTTTATTAATCGAGACCACTCTTCGAGATAAGTCTCATATCTTGTTTTATGGATGAATTTCTTTGACTCATAAAATCGGCCCATAAAATCTCTTCCGGTGAAAAATAATTCTGAGCTTGCAAAATATATATATAGACATATACAAAGCGATTTACATAAAACAAGGTAGATAGCAAAGGGTTTAATCAAGTTCGGAAATGTATCTTTCAGCATCGAGCCCAGCCATACATCCTGAACCAGCAGATGTGACGGCTTGTCTGTATTTGGAGTCCTGTACATCACCTGCAGCGAAGACACCAGGAACAGATGTCATAGATGTGCCAGGAACAGTCTTGATGTAACCAGTCTCATCTGTATCCAGTTGGCCTTGGAACATCTTCGTTGCTGGGCTATGACCGATAGCATAGAATAACCCGTTGACTGGTAAATCTCTTTCTTCACCTGTCTTGACATTTTTGATTCTCAAAGCGTTTAATAACTTACCGTCACCCTTGGCTTCTAACGAGACGGTATTATACAAGACATCAATTTTTTCATTCTTTTCAACACGTCTTTGCATGATTGTAGATGCTCTTAGATGATCTTTTCTGACGATCAAATGAACTCTTGAACCATATTTAGTTAGAAACTGAGCCTCTTCACAGGCAGAGTCACCACCACCAACAACTGCCAATGGTTTGTTTCTGAAAATAGGTACTGCACCATCACATACAGCGCAGGCAGAGATACCTTGTTGCCAATAAGTCTCTTCACCAGGTAGATGTAACCTCTTTGCTGAGGCTCCTGTAGCGATAACGATAGAATCTGTAGTTATTGGAAGTTCGTCTTCGTTGAATTCTGTCCATAATTTGAAAGGTCTAGATGATAAATCAACTTTTGAAATTGTTTCTGTGATAATATTGGTACCAAATTTAATAGACTGTTGTCTCATGCGGTCCATTAACTCTGAACCCATAAGACCATCTGGGAACCCAGGAAAATTTTCAATTTCAGTTGTAGTCGTTAACTGACCACCTGCAGCAATCCCATTGGCAAGCATACCTTCGTACAAGGTAGGTTTGATTTCTGCACGAGCCAAATAGATGGCAGCGGTGTGGGCAGCAGGGCCTGAACCGATGATGGTAACTTTATTATGGACCATTTTAGTCATTGATGAGCGAATTGAAGGAATCGTTATGGGCTTTATAATTGTTAATGCACGCTATGGAGCAATTTTTAATACTTGTATTGGTTTCGAGATCTTTTAACCCTCGTTTTCTGTCTTATCCTCTCCTTCCTGCTTTGAATATAAAATTCAATTTCTGAGAATCGCGCAATCAATATGCTTGAAAGATGAAATACTGAATATTATAGTTGTAATACGTATCTATTATTATGTAGTACATAATCGTGCTAACCTGTCTAGTGTATTAATGCTGTTTGTTCGTTTGGTACCTGTTCATCTTCTTGATATATGACTCTTTCAATTTCTCTTAACTCTAAATCTTTCGAGTAAAGTACATAATATTGATAGAAATAGATCAGGTCAAAAGCAACAGTACCTGCACTTCCAATGATAAAAGGTAGGGCGTTATTGAAAAATGCTATTTTATCATCGCAATCTAAAAACTTGCAACTGGTGAAAATACTAATGTTATAGGTGATATTACAGAGCAGCGTTGTAGCAAACAAAAATGGTGACAGACCATCCGTAGATTTCCTATTATAATTCTTAATTAGTTGAGGAATACGTGCCCCTACATAAAACATCGCACCTAACCAGGATAAGAATATTCCCACTTGATTATTACTCCAATGTGGTAATGGGAAAAGATGTGGCGGTAGCGTTGTCATCGTCGTTGTAGTTGTAGCAGAACCTTGAACACCCTGTATACCATTGATAATAGCTGCGGCAGTAACCAATAATTCCCTTCTACTACGGTTCGAACCTAGCGTACCTCTAGATGTCGTACGCTCAATATCACCAATTCTTGTAGTTGGTGTTATTGCAGCCCTTTCTCTTTCTCTGTTAATGAAGTCCTCTAAATCCTCGACTCCAACCTCTGTTGCGACACCTGTACGTGATTCGACTGTTGCCAAGATGGGTTTAGGTTCATGACCCATCGTTGCGAGCGTATTATTGTATAGTACTCCATAATAGTAATACTGTCCGCAGACACACATATCGTTAAATAAGAAATATAGTGCGAGGAGAATTTGAAACATAAGTTGATGGGTCAACAATGCTCCAGTCAGTGAAGTGATATCCCCCAATAACCATGCAAGTAGGAAGTAAGGCGACAACCCATCAACAGTTTTGTCGGTATATGTCTCAATAATCTGTGGGAAAAGTGATATGAAAGAACCAAAGAATGATATAGAACCGTTCAGCTCTGATATGAGTGGCCAAATTGAATTAGGACACGTTTTATTCATAGCAGACGAGTGTTTTGTTTTGTTTTGTTATCGTTGCTCATCTATGAAAGGCTTATCTATTTTTTTTTTTTCTTCCTTATTTTAAATTTTTCTATGTAGATGTATGTATATGTATGTATATGCAGATTTTAATGATTTTCTCACATTCAACTAGAGTAAAAAACAGAGAAAAAAAGAGTCTTATAGATGTTATATACGGGAGGTATTTAAAACTTCTTGTAATATGAGAGCCAGTTATGGATAAATGCGTACTGTGTATCTTTGGAAGTACCGTCAATAATTTGAAAATCAGGTGACTCGTCCTTGAGGGACTTCAAATCGTTGAATCCGAAATGATAATGTAAAAGGACGGATAATGTTAGAGACATCAATAATTTGTAACTGTTTGTGATGACGATGATATCTACACACCACATGAATAATGTGTGATCCAAACGATCCATAATATTCCACCATGTGTTGTTAGTTAAGATTTCGGTATTAAACTCATCATGGAAGTCGTCAGTCTGTAGATAATATGACATTACGGCGTTCTTCGTCACTGAACCATTGTACAAGTCAGAAACAGTATCGTTAAAACAATTTGCTTGTATCAGGTTTAATAAAAGCCAAGATTCTCTTATCGTGTAACCTTCTGTAAGTAAATGGAAGCACAATATGTCATCACCAGGACTTAGACCATATTTGGAGACGCATCTCAATTTAAGTAAAAGTAAGATCTGATCATGAAATGTAGAATTACGATGTCGTATCAATTTTTCACATTCTTGTTCTTTAATCAAGGGGAATTCATCCATATCATTAAGTACTTCCATTAAAGAATCGAATGATTCTACACCACCAGTAATACCATTTTCAAGTAATGCTTTATATATTTGAGATCTTACATTACCACCCTCTAAACTTGTCTGCCATATAATTCTTTTCAGTACAGTTAAAGATGATTTTCTTTCTATGCCTCGACTACATAATCGACTTACAGTAGCCCAATTTTCATGATCCCTACTGATTCTCTTAGCCCTAACCTGGCTCCTTTGTAATTCACAACGTCCAATATCATCTATACGGTCCCTTACAAGTTGTTCCATCTTCTTACGTTCATTATCTTCTACAGGAGGTAACCACTGAGGTCTCCCCGCACAGCCAACAACCCGGATCTTCTCCTCAGAGACCAACGTTAAATCTTCTAGTTTTGCATCTCCGACGGTCTTCCAATTCCAAGTTAGTGCAGCGGCTTTTCTAAGTCTTGACTGTACGTTACGATGTGATATATCGCGTGCAAAGCTATCATAGACAGTAGGTAAAGACTCTATCAAGCTGTCTGAAGCAGATATTCCAGGGATCGATGTTGTTGGCGCAATGTTAGGACAATGCGCGTGATGGGCATCGCTATTATAGAAAATAGACATCGGTGCCATTGGAACATTATATAGTATATTATCGTCTATTTCATCGAGAGCAGGCTTCCTTTTTGAATGCGCATATCTATACCTTTGAGCTGGCGATGGTTTTTGAGAATGAGTAGATGAAGGAGATGGTGGCGACGTAGACGTTGAAGTCGTTGAAGTAGTCGATATCGAGAAAAGATCCGTCTTTGAAGTAGGTCTAGCTGCAATCATTCTTTCTTATTTTTTTTTTTTTTTTATTACCTCTTCTAAAGCTTTTCAAGTGCCATTGACCATTCTTTGATTTGATCCAGTCATGTATAATTCTTCGCATTTGTTATATATAGAAATGCAATACGGGAGAGACAAAACGAGACAAGAAAGGAAAAAGTCTCGAAAAGGGAAAACGCAGCAACGCGTGGTTTGAAAGTCCAGAGAAACAATCGTAGAGAAGATATTTTTAGCCAGCAAAGATATAGAGTTTGATAGGAAATGTATTTGAGTCGGATGGCTGCCTTGCAGAAAGTGGAAAGATGTATGATTTGTTGTTAAGGAGCAAATAACGGTTACAAAATGGTCTGTTTTGTATGAAATTTCAACTTTTGGCATGTATGTTAGGGTTTGGTTTATTTTTTGTTTAAACCCTAGGCTACATGTTTAGGGCTTGTTGTGGTCGACTCTTAGGGTTGGCCCGGGTTTTGAAATATAAAACAATTTACTACTATATTTGACATTGACAAGAAATGGAATTATACCAGAAGGGGGGGAAGATAGTACCCAGGGAAAGGATGTTCTGTTGCCAATCTAAATGGTTGGCTGCTTGTTGTTTCTCGAGAAGGTTTAACCATACAACTGTAACGCAAATCCTGCCTTTAATTGATTCGGTCCCATTGTCTGCATCCACTACAACGTTGATATCAAATTATATATCGAATACAACAGATTATAAGTCTATTAAATCAATCAAGAATAAACTTCGAAAGAAATGCAAAACTCGGAAACAATATACACATGTCACACGACAAATTGCAAATAAATCATCCAATCCTGATAGATCGAAGATGTTTCTTTATCCATTAATCTGTTCGGAGCAGTATAATTCATTTGAACAAAATCTAATATCGGTAATTTCCGATAAATCAAGTTCTTTTGATACAAAACTGAATCAGTTGTATTCTATTATCCATGCTCAGTCAGTCTTATTTCCTTCCGCGAAACCAACTGGTTGCATAGTATTACCAAATCAGGTTCACAAATGGTTTGTACAAAATTTACCGCATGAGCAATGGTTTAGTCATTACCAGTTCCTCATACAACATACTGTGGCATTGTCTTCTTGTAAATATATTCAAATGATGACCTGGAAACTAATCAATGGATCAAATTTAGAGACTCGACTGGTAACGTTCGCAGACAAGGATCCCAACTTTGTTAAATTATTCAACTACAAAGATATCATAATGATTACAAACCATGTCCTTAGATCTAATAACTCAGCAAATATACAGTTCTATCTGCGGGCTTTAACGGAAAAACTGTTAGTATATAAGACAAGAACTACATCTAATATACAGGAGAAAATGTCTTTAACTTTTATACAATTTATTGTCGAGCTACTTCACATTCTTTCAACTCAAGGTAACTTCAAACTGTTTTTATCAGTATTCCAGTTGTTGACAACTTTTATAAAGGAAAACAAATCCACAATTGATTCACAAAAATTGGCTTTTTTATTACAAAAACCAATACTTTATTCCTTTAAATTATTGAGATTACATCGAGATCAAGATAGCATTTTTACCCTTGTATCGGTGATTAATGATTTGCCCATAAAGACGAAAAATCCAACTATGTTTGACACCCACTTAATCTATGAGCTAACAAGATCTTTAAGATATTTTAACGATCCAAAATTACTGTGTCAATTTATTATCTCAGCTTTGAAAAATCCAAATCCATTAGAACTACTAAATCAGTTAGGGATATGGTCTGCAGTATTCCATGATAATGCACATCCAACAGTATTGTCACCTCAGTTAGTTCTTCGCGAGTCTCAATCATTGAGTAACTTACTACCATCGACAATGAAAACTTCTATAAAAAATTTATCACCTATACTCAAAGAACTGTATCATGTCGTATTATCGACAAACTCACTGATTTTAAATCAGTCACAATATTACGATTTAATAATAAACCTTTACACAAAGTATGTTGCTTATTTAAAGACCCAGTCGCATCCTGTCTCCTCAGCACCATTAAATGTATTTATTCTGCACGCTCTCTATAAGTTGAAGGACAAAAAACTGGCCTATTCTTTATTAACGAACTATTATTCACAAAAAAGCCTACCGCATATTACAAAAGTTCTTCCAAAATATGATCCTTTTTCTACTTTACTGTATGCCGATCATACTCTGACGCAATCAGAAACAGCTTCCTTACTAGAGACAATGAACCAGTACCACATTCCATTATCATTTCGTGTGTGCTGCTCAATGGTATTTAGGAACATTAAATGGGGTAAATTAGAGGATGCTCACTCTTGGTACAACATCATCATAGCTGGTGGATTCGAATTAAATCATTTTGAATTATATGAAGTTGTTAAGGAGTATGGTTGGGAATTACCTGATGGGTTTGATGAGTCGCGGTTCGATACCATAGCAAACAATAATACCAAAGACGATTATGATGAGTTGCTGATGGAAGATGCTGAAAGTGAAGAGGCATTTGATCAGCGGGACGTTAAGGAACTATTGCATATGATTAAAAATCTATCTGTAAATAATTGAAATTATTCCAATAATAATAATAATAATAATAACATATTCTTTATAATACATAATATATATAACTTTTCTTTTTCTTTTTAAACAATTGAGATTTATTTTGTTTAACCTAATTACTTGTTTTTCTTGTTCTCTTGTAATACAATCAAAACCATGCCATGTAACTTACGTTTGTTGCAGCTAAATTACGAGGATTCACGGCAGAACTAATACAATCTAAAACAAATTGAGTTGTAACGGTTGGTGTTGAGCTTAAATGGCCTAATTGCGATACTCTCTTAATGATCAAATCAACATTACTTTGAACCATTTCCCGTAATTGCGGATTTTCGACGATCGGACGATGTAAGTTACTATACCATGAAATCACCTCATCACGGATGAATAACGTCAAGTAACTATTTAATTCATTTTCTGGTTCCATTAATGCTCTAGAGATGGTAAATATGTCAACAGCAAAAATACCTTCCAATGCAGAATCACCAATTAACTTTTGTATATTTGGTGTTAATCTAAATGGAACAGGTTCATTGTTGTGGAAAATTGGGGCATCTGCCGGTAGGTTTAGTTCAAGGGCCTTAAATATAGGTTTTACTCTTTCAAATGGATATCTAGATGGTAGAACTTCCAAAGTGAAAACGTTACCACTTTGTTTATCGATGTGAATCTTATTTGGTGTACGATTATTAATCATCATCATATAGGTCATGAAGGTAAAGCTACCGTAACTTGAAGAAAATTGTTTACGGAATAACCAGAAATCCTCAAAATCACTAAACAATCCAATCATATAATCTTTTAATACTGTTGATGGTAAAAACATCGACTGGATTGAACTGAATATTTCCATCTTAACCAATGTAATATCTGGTGTTGGCAATGACTTATCATGAGCTATATTTAGTTGTTCAGCTACGAAATCTTGGATTTCATCCGGATCAATCTTAGCCTTAACACAGTACTCATCGTATATTTGATGTAAAGTAGTGAAAGAAGCTTTATCGTCCATTATACGAACTTGTGGCGATAGTGGAATTGCAACTGGTATTGTAAATTGAATGTTCCGACGTCTTGTTTGGACGTTATCTGATAACAACTTGTTTAGTAACCTATACAATTGGAACATTCTTTCTTCACGTCTGGAATGTCTGGCTGCTGGTGATTGGACAGCAAATGCATGTAAACTACCATCATGACCACGTAAATTAATTCTTCTATATGATGTTTGAGTACCACGAATGAAATTAACAGTAGGTAAGAATCTAGCAATTTTAATGAAGTGGGTATTACTTTCGTGATTCAATAAGTATTGACCTGGAATTTCAATGTCCTCAAATTTTTGATGATGGAAATTACTCAAGTTAGGACAAACTCGTTCAAGATGTTCTATTTGTGGAGCTCTGTCTAATTTATTTTCTAATCTCCTACGCCAGTAACGTAATCTCTTGAGGTATGTTTCGAAGTTTGGTTTGCTATCAATAAAATCGGCATTAAATTTAGGTCTAATATGCGGATCTAATAATGTCTCTGACAATCTAACCAGATTCGTTTCCGTATTAGCAGGAAGTTGTGACTCAAATCTTGGTAATGGTAAGCGACTATAATTATATGTACCATCTATTAATAATACGTTTATTAACCTGAATAAATCTTCATCAGTACTTGTCTTGAATCTCTCATTTATCTGAGCAACCAAGGATTCCAAAGATAAGGCTAATAATGGATAAGCAGTTTTCAAAATGTTACTCAACTCTTGTAAATGTTCCCATGGTTGACGAGGACCATTACTTTGAGTTCCATTGGCCGAATCACCTTTATCGCCTAGGACAGCCATTGTGCGTCTTTGGATAACAGCAAAATCTTCTCTCGTGGTACGTAGTTGGAAGTGTAAAGCTTGTGGATAACTCTTAGCAATCCGAATCAAAATTTGGCGAACCATATGAGCTTCCTTATGAGATAGAGAAGTGAGCAATTGCGGAATAAAGGAGATCCAATACCAGACTGGAACTTCACCACGGAAGGAGTCAAAAGCATTAGCTAATGAACCAGAGGCATCGTCCATACTTATAAGCCAGAGGATACGACATAATAAATTTCTAGTTTTGGAATTCTTATACAGGCCTGCAGCTTGTAGATAACAACTGATAGCGTTACTAGCATAGCTAATATTATTCGGTTCCTCACTCAAACGGTAGTCGTTGAAATAACCCCATTGAGCCCAAGCTTTCGCCAAGTTCAGGTCAATTTGAACAGCTGTTGCAAAGGCTTGATTGGCTTCATCATAAGCTCTCAATTTCGACAAAAACATACCTTTCAAGGTAAAAAATTCAGCTTTTTGACCAGTTCCAAAATAAACCAGATTAGTGTTGCTGATAACATCTAGACCAGTCGTGAGCTCATTCATGTTTTGGTAATGACATTTGGCCTGTTCACGTAATTTTAAAAATGCCTCCTGAATTTCAATATTCGGTAGCGTATAGATTCTTGCCAGCTGGCTTATACAAACCTCTGGCATATCATGCTTCCTGGCAACATGTGCAAACCTGTTGATAATCCATGCCAATTCATGGTAGCCTCTGTAGGCATGTGTATTGATTGTATTATTGCTGTTACTTTGTTGTAGAGCAGGTATCAAAGGCAAATAGGCGTTGTTAATAACTTGGAACACATGTTGCCTCCACGTTACCAAATCATTCCACAAATCAATATCGTCCCATATATTTGGCAGACGATCTCTCCATGCTTGGAAAACACGTTTAACTTCTTGTGCTTTCGAATCGATATTCTGGGCAGTCGTCGTATGGAGATTCGTGTAGACATGTGTTGCCTCCAAAAATTCCAAATATTGTTGAAAGCCATGTAATAACCACTTATGTGCTCCTGTGTACCTTTCTGGGAGTGAGACCCATTTGTGCAAACTTAACTGGATACCTTCGTCACATAATTTTCTGACCTCTTGGTCACCTTTGCCAGTATCAGCAAAGTTTTGAAGTGCTAAAAACGTTTCGAACATTTGTCTCCTAGGTGTCGGAACATCCATGACACTCTTCACGGATTGCTCTAATGCCTCCCGATCAGAATTCCAATCAGCTACTCTCCAACCACATTCTAAAAGCAAATCTGTGAACCCTTCATGTTTGGCGAGCTCGGTTAGAATATCCCATTGTTGTAATTTTTCTGCACATAAAATCCAGTTATCTTCCCAAAGAGCGTATTCAGACTCAGAGAATGGTAAAGCGCCGCTTCGAGCCTTAACTTGAGCAACTTCATATAGTTGTTCGGCTTTGTCCCATAGTCCAATTTGCTCATAGGACAATGCCACATTTGTTTCATTGTATTTGGCGCGTCTTCTCCATAGACCATAAAACATGTCTTCCTCCTGTAGATTATGATATAGTTCCAATAAGGCATCCTGGTTGGCTTCAATAATCTTCGAGTTGTCAATAGGGTTGTTTTCTTGAATGGACTCTAAAATGTTCATTGATTGATACCATGAGTTATAAGAGATTGCCAGGTATTTAACTAGATGTGGCGGAATTTCAAGGCCATCAATTTTGCTTATAGAATCTAATAAAATAGTGATAATATTCGCTTTAGATGAAATTTGTCTGGAATGATATGGCTTCGATAAAAGAGTGATTAGCGAACGGACAAAACCGTATTGCTCATTACGAGGAATGCACTTGTAAACCTGTGGGAATAGATTAACCCATGCCTTCTGAATTGCTCTAGGATCCTGGTAAAATATCTCAATCATAGGTTGGAATATGTCAGCTGCAGACACCTTACACATGTTAGACAGGGAAGATTGATGTGCTTTGACAAACTCATCAAGTTCACCAGTTTCTGAATTCTCAGCATCTTCGTCCCCTGATGTTTCTTTACTTTTTGGTAAAAATTCTTTTAACAGTGAGGGTGGAGAGATCTTGTAAGCATTAGTTAAAGATAGAATGTGATTTTCTTCAAATGAACCGTATATCAATTGAGTAGCCTGGTTTAGCCATGGATAATCGGCAATGAATTCCCAGTTTTGATCACGAATGACATAGTAAATACGTTCCTTAATATCTTTCTCTAAACTGGATTCTAATATTGACATAAACTTTCTTCTGATCTCGATGTTTTGAGTGCGTGTACCAACTAAGAAAGGCTGTTCCATTCTGACTGTGATTTCTGTATTGTTGAATTGCTTATTATCAAACAACTCTAACACGATCTGGTAAACTAGTTTTGACAATGATGGCTCCCCTCTAACTTCAAAAGCAAGCATTTTTGTTAATATTGCTGCCTTTTCTTTTATAGTAGGGAAAATTTCATTGTTAAAGACCCAAGTTCTCGAGACAGACACTATTTTTCTCAAAAAGTGTTGGTCCATAGATCTGTCGATCAAGAGCGCAATTGTTGATAGGAATGGACGACGAGCATCTCCTAATGCTGAAACCTTCATCGACAAAAGGCACAACAGCTTTTCCAAAAGTTTGGTTGTTATTTTCGCCTCTTCCATTGTAACAGCATCCTTGGGTTGTGAAATGCTTAAGTGATCCTTACAAAGTTTATTAAAAGCCTTCATGAGCAATGTTAGTAACGGATCGACACTCTCTGGAAAGTTGACAAATAATGTCCAAACTAATGTAACACCAGCTGCTACAGAAGCAGTACCCTGTAAATCTTGATTTATGGTGGATACTATGTAATTAATGAAAATCTTTGATGGATCTTCTTCGTCTGACGACACTGTCGAAGAGCTAGCCTTGATAGCCATCAAAATAACATTCAGAACCTTAACCAAGGCTTCTTGGATATCATGATGGTTAGCTTGGATACATTTATCCAGCAGAACCTGGATCGTCTGTAAGTTTTCAACAATCCAGCTGTGTGGTTTGCTGTTAAAGAAAACATATAAAACATCCAAAGTGTTGATACAATAATAAACAATATTTTCAGAGCCAGAATCTAAGTTAATCAAAAATTTCTCAAAATATGCTAACTTAACATTTACATCGAACCAGTGTTTTTTAGAGAACAGACTTGAAAGGATATTAATAGCTCTAACACCTAGCTCGTTATCAACTGCTCTATGGTCGCTAGCACAAATATAACGTATTAAAAATGAAACGCAGGTTTCTCTCAGATTGATTGGAATTGAGCTGACTAGTTCGTTTGGCACACTAACAGTCTTATCATCCTTTGGTGGCTCTTCTTCAATCATTTCCGTGTCACCTTCATTATCAATTTGATTCTTCTCGTGTCTATCAACTGCCATATCTTCCCATTTCAATATTAGGGAAGCTAAATCTATGGCTAGGATATGGTTGTCAGGGTTCGAGTTTGGCATAAAAGTTACCTTATTCATATGATGAATTATATTTGGAATAAATAAGTTTCTAGATTCATAGAATAAATCGTGATGGTTGATTAAGAATTGATATAAGGTATTGTTTTGGTTTGAAGTATTCTCAAACATTACCCGTTTAACCCAATTTACCCATTCATTTGGAGTGCCTGCTTTTATCATCTGTTCGTTTATAACAGGTGCTAATACATCTAAAGATTGGCTAACCAGGTAACGAGCCTCAGTTTGAGGACTTCTCAATAAGGCAACAAATACTTGCATGACAACATTCAGTGGAAAGTCAAATTCCTTAATGAAGTATGACGTAACGAGATAAGCAGTTTGCTTTACTAGGGTATCCTCTAACTTGATAAAATGCCAATTGAACTTGATTATATCCTTTCTGATATCAGTAAGCTTATTTGGTGCCCATTTTATGTAAATAGCAGACAATTGAAGAAGCTCAAACCGATAAACATCATATTCACCTGCAACATTGGATAGCAATGTCTGGTTTGTACTCATCCAAATTTTGGCATGGATTTGCATCAGTAGATCAGATTTTTCTTGATTAGCAAAGAAAACCTCCAATGAGTTTGATTTTGTACCCTCATAAATTAGTGTGGAGTTTATGATTTTTCTTAAAATAAACACTCGGGTTTCCAAATTGTTAGATTCAATTATGAAAGTTAAAGCAGCATTTAAATATGTTGCTTGGTGGTCCCTATTTTCTGACTTGACTATATTTTCAAAGATATAATTTTCAAATAAATCAAGCGGAATCTTATTTGCAAATGCAAACTCCACAAAGTTCAAAAGTTGTTCAGGCTTTTCAGGATAGAAGCTAATGAATTCAAAGTACAGGTTTTGGAACTTTTCAATAGCTTGATTCAATTGTAAGCCGTCGATATGAAAAGAGTTTTCTTTTATAGTCTTCAAAGTTAAGCTTAGCATTCCTTTTAAATTAAATATCATGGTACTCTGTTGTTTTAACCATTCGGTACCTTTTATTTTAACCATCGTGTTGAATAAATCAATCATATTAGCAAAAAAGCTTACAACTCTCACTTGATTAGACGGAATGCTAGAAATGTAGTAATTATAAAAGTTTTCCATTTGATTTTCAAAGTCATCGGCAAGGTCTTTTGCCTCTTTTCTTTGTATTATGCTGCACATGAATAAAACCAACTGTCTCAATGCCATATTGTTCTTGAAGTAGTCGATGACAGAACTATGAAATCTGTTAAAGTATTTGGCTAACGGTGTGCGAAATGGTGAATCTAAATGAATCCTTAATTTCCTTTCCAAATACATGACTTTAAGTACTAAATCGTTCAAAAACATGTCGGCTCTTGGTGGTAATAAGTGAAAAATATTTATAATGCTACTTATTATTTCGGTGGGTGTTTGCTTTATAATATCTAGGCCAAATATATTGTCAAGCACTTCTAATCGACACCAAGCACTTAGATGGTCTAATAATTTCTTACCAATCTCGACCTTGAAATAAGCAATCAATAATTCTAGCAATTTTGATAAGGCATATAATCCAGGAACTGTCAGTTTCTGGTGATCCGAAAGATTCATTAACATTGGTTTCAACCCATTTTGTAACAGTTCCTTTGGTAATCTTGAGTTTTCGGCTAGTGCGCCCTTCAAAGCCTCGTACGTTGTGTCGATTATTTCTGGAGAGGTTTTTAGCATAGTTTTGAAAAACACCGCTAAAATCCTTATTCTGATATTACCTTGTTGTGCAGTAGCAAATTCTTCATTTTTTAAGGCTAAAGCTAAAAGCTTTATGCAAGAAACTCTTAATTGGATCAGCTGTTCAGATGTCTTGTATTCTGTTGCCCTCTGTATGGTCGATAGAGATTCATCCTCAGCATCAGCAAGAACAATAACTTCCTGTAATAGTCTGAATAACTCTTCGTTAAATATCAAGAATGTATCAGGTAAGCCTAAACAATATGTCACGGCATCGATATTACCAATTTGCATAGTGAAGGAGAGAGCTCTTAAAGGTTTTGCAAATATTGGTGATAGTAGAAAGTTCTTTGACTTCTCCATTAATTTCACTATAGGGATTTCGGTCACATCACTTATTATTTTCAAACAATTTTGGCATATCGTTCTGACTTGTGCGTTAGAATTACTTAATTCGCAAACAATATCTGTCAAAGTGTGTTGAGTGCCTTTTGACTCTAAATCTTTTTCAGTTAGACCCTCAAATGTTAATTTTAGAATGTCAATCAATAACTCATGGGCATGCTCCGTTATAGATGATGGGGCTCCAGTTGGAGTATCTTTCAGTACAAATAAAAATCCTGCCACAAGATCTGGTTGAAGTTTTCTTAACACCTCGTTTGAGACGTTGCTGTCTTTGATCAAGGTCTTGATACCGATGACACCCGCCTTCTTGTCATAGAATGCTTCCTTGTAACAATCATGCATAAATTGTTTCATCAGATCATATAACAATGAAAACTGAAATACCACCTTTTCTCCATATATAAGCTTACATCTCTCATAAACACGTCTGATTGCCCTGATAGCAGAATCTTGTACTTCTTGGATGTGACAGGACAATGAAACCGAGATGGCTGCAACAAGCAGATTACTATTTAAAACCAAATCAGGTAACTTGATATCGATGGTAAATAAGTTGCTAATTTGTCTTTTTCTCAATAGCGTATTATTTACTTGCAACAAACAAAAGTGATCGACGATATGATCAATTAGCGTGGTAGCTTCTTCTCTTAATTCATCGATAGATGTTGCGAAAAAAACCGCTTCAAGCAATTTTGAAAATAGCTTTTCTTGATTGGAATATTCAATTTTATCAACTAGTGGGCCGGTCTCAAAATCTAGTGTTGCCTCAAATTTTTCAACTTGGTATATGGTGGCAGCCCTCTTTAAATCAATAGTGTAGTTTTCGGGGAACTCTGTAGATGATTTGATAAACAAAAGTAGTACATTGGATAAATATTTATAAGCACTCTTCTTATAGTTGGAGTCCACTTTGTAATTTTCAAGAATATCTATTGCAGATTGAATACCGGGGGTAACTGACAAAGGAATTTCTTCGCTAAGGCCATGTACCTTGAAAAGAGCATCTATATCGATGTCAAGTTCTTCCTCTATCTTTAGATCAGATGGTGCTTTAAGGAAACGTCTGTTTCTTCCACCTAATTTACCCAAAATTTTCACAGTTGTGTGACTAATAGTGTGATTGAATGGTTGTGGTCGCAGTAACTTAAATAGTGCCTTTGTCACATCATCGATAACAGGTTCAATGATTGGGTCAAAGTATTCTGCAGTCAGATTATCAATGCACAATTCTAATGTTCGGAGACCTTGAGAAATCAATTCCGGATATCCCTGTAGAGCATATACTAATGGTTTCATAAGATATGGCAAATACGGTGCCAGCACACTAAGTCTAACAGGAACAGTAATACATAACTCGACATATAGCTCACGCTCATGAGGTAGTCTCGCCGTTAAAATCATTTCATTCAATGACTGAAGTAAAACTTGGAGAATAGGTTTTATGGACCTGTAAAGGTTTTCAAACCTTCCCCCGCCGATGCTTCTGAAAAGTGTTCTGATAAGATAGAAATAAACTAAAGGCTCCTCTGTTGTAGTTGAATATTTTAAAGAATCTAATATCAAATCATTAAGATGGGGTAATAATACAAGCTCATTTGTGTTTGGGAATAGGTTAACAGACATAAAAGATAGTTTAAACAATCTTATTAATATATTTGATTCATTAAAGTCTACATTGCCTAAATCTTTTAGTTTTGTCTTCAGAAACCTTAGAATAATACTAGCAAAGTTTGGTGATGTTAACTCGCTAGTTAAAAAGGATTGGGCAACATGTAATAAGGCAGAATCCTCTAGCATTCTTTGATAAATAAATTCAATTTCAGATTCTATAATTTCGTTAAAAGTGGAGCTATCCATTTGCAAAAACATAAATGCTAGATAATCCATTAACTCACGACCGTCTTTAGTAGCAGACACTGGTAAACTTGGCATAGTTATATCAAAATGCTTTTTGGTGGATACAAGAGCCTTATCAGTGTGACTTGCAAAAAATTTCAAACCCACGATACATTCATGAAATAAGTTTTTAAACATAAGAACTTCTTCATAAAAGAATACTCTTGAAACGGAAGTCCATAATTTTGGATGAGCAGCAGTATATTCGTTTGAAGGTGGGTTGAAAACCTTTAGGTCATGTATAATGGTTTTTAAAAAGGACATTAATGTGCGGTAGAGGTAAAAAGCATCCTTTATTGGATCACTATTAGATGCAGGTACCAATAACGCTGGAGCGTAATCCTTAATATTAAACATATTTATTAAGCACTCTTCATCGCCTGTTCCCTCCATTTTTATGTCAGCATCATTTTCCTCCTTTTCTTTATCCTCAGTTGATATTGTTATGCTTGGAGGGGTCGCGGTATCAGTAAGGCTAAATACATCCTTCATATAATGGTCAGGACTTATATCTTCAGTCTCTAAAGAACGTTGAGCTTTTTTGACTTTTTCCATTTTCTTTTTTGTGTATTGCGTATGATGTTCCCAGATAGAGTCATATTGTTTATTCAGCATACTGAATCTCTTCGTGTATGCATCAATAATTATCATTAACAATTTTTTTGCCTTTGGTGCATCTTGTGGATTTTCTTTTCCAAGTTTTAATATTTTCTCTACTAGATTAAGTAGTAACTTTGCACTCATTATTTGGACTGTTAAAGCAAGTGATTGATCTAACAGATATCCTGTATACATTTTAATGGTTCTATCTATATCATCTAAGCGCAATTCAGATCTAATGTTGTGAATGAAATCCGCTACTGTACTATAAGCTAAAGGTCTTAAAACTTCATGAGTTGTGAAACCATTACCTATCAACACTTTTTCGTCAAAAAGGTAATTTAATTTAGGTAAGAACAATGTTTTATAATTTGTGGATAAAATGTGTCTTGTTGCATGTAGCAATTCTTTTCTTGCGGACGATAATTCTGATGGACAGTCCTGTAATAACCTAACAATCAAATCAGGCACAAATTCAGCATTACTCTGTAAAAATTCAGATGCATAACCTCTGATAAAGACATAAGCTAAAAATGAAGTCGCTTTGATTTGGGCAAGGATAAATTCGCAGTAAGTTGCTCTGTTTTTGATATCTGGAGCAACACCAGTAAATATTTTATTTTGCAACTCGCTTTCTTGACGTGCCCTTCTTTGCTGTTCAACCTCAATTTTCAATAATTCCATCACTAATGGTGTGAATTCAAGAAGAGATGACCCAGTTAAATGTTTGTACGACGAATATAAAGTAACCATTGTAATTGGACATTCAGATAAAATTTTAAAAGAATACATTGTAGTCCTAAGCAAACCGGACATCGCAGTTCCATCACTATTTATATTATCACTATCATCACTATTTTGCTTTTCGGGATCCTCACTGTCTTCAATATCTACATCTAGCAAGTTGTCGCTTGGTTCTATGACCGGACTATCACTTGTCGTTGATTCCTCAAATTCTTTTCTTACAAGTTCGGATGCATTTTCATAAAATTGTATGATTATTCTAATAAATTGTTCTACCTTGTCTTGTAGTAAATTTTTATATGATTTGAAGAGAACGGTTAAAATTTTCATACAAAGAACACCATTTTCTTCATTTTCTTTTGGTAATATTGTTATTAGCGTGTTTAAAACTAATAAGACTTGTTCATCGGTGGATTGACTCATCAAAAATCTATTCAAGACATCTAAGATGAAATGTCTCAATTTTTGTTCAGTTGATGACTTGTCAAATGATATTGGTATTTCTTCTAAATCTTTCAAAAGTATTGGGACGATCTTACTCATAAAAACTTCAAAATCCTCCCTTGAACCACCGTCAAGGATATCACATAATTCTGAGAGTATAGCGTGTTTAGATTGTAATGTTACATTTTCATTATTAAATCTGCTTTCGAACAGATTAATTTGATCGGTTAGAGACATTATAGTGGAATTATTTTATTACAATTACCTCTCAGCTACGTCCTTTTCTTAATGTCTCTTGAATTATTGAAGTAAAACTGTAATATTAATTAAAGAAAGTTTTCAATATGAGATAATAAATTAGTTGCTGCCAATAACATAAACAAGGTAATAGAAATGCAATATTTTTCGTAATTTTTCAGAATCACAAATCTCGAAATTAACCTGGAAAACCATTTCATCATGTGATCAGTTACCTAATTTGGAAAAACTTCAAAAAAAATTGTAAAAATAATGCTCCTGGGGAGGTTCGAACTCTCGACCTTCAGATTATGAGACTGACGCTCTTCCGACTGAGCTACAGAAGCTTATAAATTTTAATTTTTTTGTAAGCAATATGGTCTCAAACCCATCCATTCCTGAATAGGCAAGAAAGCGACAGATTACATTTCTAATAATCCCATTGAATTCTCCGTCATCGATTATCCAAGAATTCCTATTCTGGGT
>JAJLYF010000080.1:0-37570 GCA_030571655.1 Jamesozyma lodderae | reverse complement strand
AGAGTTGTCTATTGTACTAGAAATTTTATATTTTCTATAAGTTTTATCATTCTCTCAAAGAAGTACAGAAGGTGTGCTCCAAACACTATACAATTCTTTTGAATCATGGGGTTTTTAAGGCGCTCAACGTTTAAAATGTAAATTCTTTCATATTAGCTAGTCTTGGTAAAACTTGACTTATTGACCTGAAACGTGGGTGGTCGGTTTGTAAGTGTACTTATTTCGTTCCTCTATATAGATCAAAATGTCAACCAATATCTTCGATTATAAATAGGACTATGGTTTTAGACGTTAATTTATTTAAGAATTACCTTTCTTTCCATAGTTTTATTGGTAAAAATCATATATCTGTCAAAAACTGCACATCGAACAACGTGAACAACATAATGAAATATTATTCAATAATCTTACCAATTCTTCTATCCCTATTTAGCTCTAATGTTATTGCTGCTGGGGCATCAAATGTTTGTGAGATTCCAGATAACGCAAAAGGGACACAAGGGTTTAGAGCTAAATTTTTTTCTTATGACAGTTCAAAATACGGTGATAAACCTGCAACTAGTGAATATTTGATGTCTCTTTATAATACAGACAATAATTATATTTCAACCGTTGCTGGTATCTCTAATATCAATTTCAAATCTTCAAAACCACAATACGGTGAAGGTGTTTCCATATCAACCGCAAATTATAGTATTGAATTTGCTGGTTATTTTATTCCAAAAGAAAGTGGTGAGTATCATTTTAATTTGGATGATACCGTTAACTCTGCACTTTTTTTCATTGCAAATCCATCAACTTTCAAATGTTGCAATATAGACGGTACCATTTTACCTGATTCAGATGATGTTTCCCTAGATACAACTACTGACTCTACCATGACTATTAATCTATCCCAAAATATGGCTTACCCAATAAGGTTAGTATATCTTAGTGTTGGTGGTACAGGTACTTTAAATTTTTCATTTACCGATCCTCAAGGAATTGTTCATGACGACTTCAAAGATTATATTACGTATTATCCAGATTCAAAGGGAACTTGTAATTTGTTTTCTGCAGTAACTGACTTTAGTTATGTTCAAGGTACTGCCGCTGAAACAAAAATTCGTTCTACTCTCTTAACAACATTTACTGGTACCGATAATATTATCACTACTAAAACCATATACGTAATCGAAACTCCAAAATCAACTATTTAATATAAATAATAGTGAATTACCATTGAAAAGTTTCTTGTTCTTTCATTACGGCATCCAGTTGGTTTTCAGTAGTTTCCTTAGATGACGTTTTATTTCAATCTCTCTTATTATATAATAAATTTTTAAATAAATTATATTTTGTTCATTTTTTTGACTTAAAAAAATTATAAACTTTTGTTTTAGTTATATTGAGGCTACGAACTTAAATAAATATATATATATAAATATTTTAGAAAATAAAAATTACTACAATTCTTTTTATTTTTGGAAAAGCTTCTATAAGAGGATCATGGGGTATCATAGTTTTAATGCTTCAAAGGTGCAGTGTAATTCGTGGTCTTGTAATCCCAGTAAAAGGATAAGTAACTCTTGTTACTGACAGCACTAACATTACATTGGCTGTAATAATCAACGCCATTCAATCTCTCATTAGTATAATTAACGAAATCATCCAATCCACAAGAGAAACCTGGACCATTTTGACAACTTTCAATTGGAATGACAACATCGTTGACAACATATCTAACATATGAGTTGACTGTTTTATTTGCAGGTGAAGAGCAATCAAACTTCTGGGTATAGATTCTAGCACCTTGTGGACAAATCCATGACTCGTGGAAAACTTGACCCACAAATGGAACAGATTTTGCAGATAAACTTTGATTATTATCGAACAAACCAACACCAGCTAAATAATTAATTAAATTGGTGTCGTGTGTGAAACTTAACCAAACCTTTTGATCTAAGTCTTCATTTTTAGTTTTCAATAAAGCAACGGAAGCGTTAAATAAAACAGAACCAACCGCTTTACCTAATGGATTACCAACGAACTCACGGTAGTATGAACTGATATCATTGTAATAAGAATACTGGATAAATTCTTCATTCTTGAAAATGTCACACATATTAGAATAACCACGTACATTAATTTCAAATGCACACCATGAGAATAAGTTAAAGGCATCGGATTTTGTTACATTCAAACCTGGATTTTCATTGTTAATCCTGTTAGCAATATTAACGAGGTAATCAGTGTTATATTGTTTTAAAATATCAGCACCTTCACTCCAGTTGTATTTTGTAGAACATCCCGCAATTGGAGTTAAACTATTGGCTCCAAATGATGGGTCCTCGGAAATAACCTTAAGATCAAAATTGTAATCATCACCCAAAGCTTGAATAAAATCGTAAGCAGTGTCGTGAACTCTTCTGGAGTTTGAAGTGAAGGCAGTGAAGTTTGTTTGGTTTTGTAAGAGATCAGAATATTGACTCAAAAACTCTAAAGCATGTTTTTCAGCATCTAGGGAACCTAAATAAGGATTATATGGGTTCAAGGTGTTATTAACAGTAGTTAATTCTTCAAAATATTTTGGATCCAAGAAAAACTTGTAATTTTCATTTAAGAAAGATAAAGAACCATTAAATGTTTTAGTATAATTAGAGAATTTATACCAAACATTTTCGATACTGTTACCTAAATTGATAGTTGGGTACCTTTCACCATGTCTTGCAAAGACATGCACTTGAGTCATTTCACAGTTTTCAGGGACTTCCTTAGAAATACTGGTGTTGGCTGGAAAAGAAAAATGTGGACCAGCACCATTTAAAAATTTGAAAATATCTTCTTGGGTACCGATTTTTGAAATGTCATTAGTTCTATAAGGAGTGCTAATAATAGCACCTTCAACGTTTGCAATGGCGAGAGCAGTAGATATTAATACGGAAACTAACATTGTAATTTTTGCTTGGCGTGATTGTTATTATTCTTCACTCAAAAAAAAGAAATATCGAAGAAGAAAAGTAACTAAAAATTAAGAAGAATCGAAAGAAGGTCCCTTTATAAATCATGAAATTCATTTAGAATATCAATAAACGTGCTTGTGTACCCCATCACATTTACTGATTTACCTTTATTTTTGTTCCTGAAGCATCTGAAATTTTTTTAAAGGGATTATGTAACAAATTAAGGGAAGGCATCGGAAATTCAAGTTGTACGCTTCACGATAATAGTCATGGTATGGGCACGTGCCACAAGATTTGATAATTATATTAGATGTTTTCCAAAAAACACTCACAATAGAAAGCTAAGAACTGTAATACAGTTATTAAAGGCCACAATGACTGAGATACCACAGTAATGTCACATATGCAAGATTGGAATTGAAACATTAAAAATAACCGATTAAGGCAGCGTCAAAATTCAACTCAGTTGACGATTTGCCGACATTGTAAAAGTAGTTAATACTGGAAGGTATCATTGAGTTGAAAACAGCATTTATTAGCATCTGAAAGTTGCGGAATGTAAAGCCGGTGATAACCTTATTACTATAAACAACAACTACACGTGGGAACTATGTATTTACAAGTCTCACTTGGCAGCAATCTATTAAAATATGACACGTGCTTTAGTCATATTATCAGGATAGTAGTAAGGTTTACACGTTGTATATGTCCAATGAGCGAATATCATTGAACCGGATATTTTACTTCAGTACGGTCTGTGCCAATGAAAGGTTAAAAGTTGAGAAGAGGCAATTGGATGTCAGAAATTCAATGTGAATACTCATGGAATGAAAAATTGAACCTAAATGATAGTTGCAACGAATCAACAGACTTTCTTATAAGGAATATCGGCCAACAATACCTTCTGCTGTTTTATCGTCCTCATAATAACTTTGTATGTAATATTCAGGAAGCTTTATTGGATGTAGCTTATTGTAGCACAGCTAATGTTTTCCAAGGTTTAAAACAAGATGAACAATATACCTCGTTGAAGATGAAGGCCATCAAGTATCAACTTTTATGAAAACTGAAGACACACTCATTTCAGTTCTGAATAAAATACAAGAAAGAAAATAAAATAAGAAAAATTATGAACTGGGTTTTGAAAACAAAAACCATTTTTGACTCATACTTTTTTGAATATTGGCCAAATGTCTCATTTGCCTTGCCAAGGTTGCTAGAATGGGATATTTACAACTCGGACAAAAGGGTCAAAATAATCTTCTAGAAGATTAGTTCAAAAAAATAAGAAACTTAACTTACGTTGAAGGAAAAACTTGTTCTTATTATGGTTAGTAAGTAATCTTTAATTTCAGGGTTTTGAAAATAGTTTAATTAACCCACTTTTGTTTACACTACACAAGCTACCTGTAGTTTATGCCTCATTAGGGGGGTTAATTATTGATCTTAGAGTTCTTGCATTCCTCAATTACTAGCATGCTGAAACATAGTAACAAAAGGTACAGTCTCTATGTTTCATTTTTGTTTGTCTAAGCTTCGCTGTGGCCCTTCAAGGATCGGAAAAACTTCAGGGATCGAAAATTGTTTTGAAGAAATTATGTAAACATGTAAGGACTTCCGGAAATTTTTTGCAGCCAAGATCAATAGTTTAATTTCAGATGGTGGGGCTTACTTCAACGTTGATGGGAGTTTTGCGGTACTCACTTGTCCCTGAATTTTTACGCATGATTCCAATTATTTCATATTTGCTAACCTAATTAATGGATTCACTTAAACGTAAGAGTTTTGCTTAACTGCCAACAAGGGCCATATTTCTCTTTTTGAACAACAAGTTTAATTCCAAGAACAATTACGTATTTCATAATTATGTTAAAGTTACACGGGGAACATACGATGACAGCTTTCAGCTCGTTATAGTACTCTTGTTACAGAGATATAGTTAGAGGTCGGTAAACAAAAGACGCCATTCCCAAAAAATAAAGTTGCTTCTGGACAATATCCGAAGTTAGGATGCATTGAGGTAATTGCAGTCAAATCTCACCCGATAAATTATCATTGTCAAGTTGAGAACCAATATTGTGGGCTTGCTTACTTGTTATGACAATATCCTATACGTTATTTTGTTAGCGACAACTCGATCGATGGTTGGAGAATCTTTTGTTTTTGATTGTAGGCGGTTTCCCTTCAATACAGCAATAGTAGTTGTGGTGGGATATGCCAAGTCAAAGCTGTCAATATTACAAGCACAGAAAGAGAATTTTAAGTTTCAAGCATGTTTACTGTTCTTGAACCAAAACAATCTTTAAATCTGTGATCGGCTAAATTAGTTTACATTTTGAATAAATCGCTCAATTACAAATTGTAAACTCACACCTAGCATTAAACTCATGGTAGTACTAGGAATAACATAGCGACGAGAATGACTTCTTTTGTGTCTATATTCTATCATGATACCATAATTAAGGGGGGATCAAGATATTCCGTATGCTTTCATATTTTGACCGTTAGTGCCACATTCTATCGGTTTTTACACCAATGACGTTCATTTCGTTCTTCTTTTAGCTACTTTCTCAGAAAAAAACAACATGCAATGTTGAAATTTGTAAACCTGTGCTTCCATATTTTGAGGTCAGATATGCAGGTAGAACGATATCCTCACTCGAAGCACGTAACTTTACAATGACACATCATATGTTATTGCTTTGTTTAGAGATTCCTTTACTTCATCTTGTGGCACATTTCCCTGCCTATCAACTTGTGTTACCTTCGATACCAACGGTCAGGCAAGCCTATTTTGATTAAAATAATAAAGCTCCGATATCGCTATATTTTAAAGAAGGAACACAGTATGGAGAAACATTCAATTATTCTTGAAATTATTACCTACTGCTGATTAAACAAAAAAATGCTCTATAGCATGTTCAATGCCCTCTAAATTGACCGCTACTGATAATATATTACCAATTGCATTTTCTTTGTTTTACTACCAAGAATGTCCTAGACAAAATAACCTTTTACAGAACAATCGAACTGCAAGAATTTAAGTTACATTTTTATGGCAACCGTAGGAACGCGCATCATAATACAGAAGACCCGCGGATCTTAGCAGAACGGAAGGAAAACGTAAATCCGATTCTCTAAAGGTTTCTAACAGAAACTATCTTAGAAAAGACTTAGCATTATAGCTGATAAACGCTAAAAGCTTATCAAATGCTTATCTCGGAAACAATCAATGAATTTTGTTTCCGAAGGTGTGCGTTGGACCTTACGAATTTGTAAAAAGAAACAAGAAAATGTATCGAAACAACAAATATCTTTCTAGAAGCAATAAGATCTATTAGACTATAAATTATTGCAAAAACTTTATGCGCTAATATTTAATGGAACCCCTCCACACGTGGCGTTTAAACTTCCCTTAACAGGCAAATTTTATGCATGGAGGGGTAATTATTTAGTTGTTTATTCCGTTTCCCATGGATAAATATATGCAACTTACCGGGGCAGGGGTCCGATTAACTTATCCAATTTACTGTCACAGGTCACTATTTGACTCACATTTACTCGAAAGAACGGTTCTCAACTTCACTTTTCTTTTTCTGCCCTTAACAGCTTCCGTATCATTGTTCCGTGATAACTTGCAACTAAAGCTAATGTTCTTATCGATGGATCAATAAAGTAGTGTAACAAATCCTAATGAATTTTTTTTTCTTTTTGATTTGGTACGTGGGGTGTGAAACACATTGTCAGTAATTTACAACCATCAAATGATATCCTAAAAATATATAAATAAGACTTATTGTTTTTACTTTCATTGAGAAATAATTAATCTTTTCTGTAGTTGTTTCTTCTTTCTAATAATTAGTATCAAAAGCATAACAAAGAACATAAAAACATCTCACCATACAATAACTTAACCATGAAAATAGCTTTAGTTTCAATACTACTTCAAACGTCAATTGCAGCTGCCAGAAGGTTAGAACCTGACTTTCACCTCAGTCTAGGTTTGGTTGTTGACCTTGACCATGGAGCTAAGACTATCACACGTCAACATACCACAACTTTATTAAGTCCTTCATCAACATTAACTATTGACGGCGACACAGTTGTCGCAACATTATCTGCTACTAGAACTGATTTATTTTCTGATGTAATTTCTTCAATAGATAAGTCATCTTTTACTTTCGACTCAACTTCTTCTCTTACTGAAGTCACTATATCTAAGCCAGGTTCATCTACTGTTGCTGATCCAGTCGTCTCTACTTCAGTTGCTGACCCAGTCGTCTCATCTTCTGTTGTTGACCCAGTCATTTCCACTTTAGTTGTTGATCCAGTTTCATCTACTGTTGTTGACCCAGTCATCTCCACTTCCGTTGTTGACCCAGTCATTTCTACTTCCGCTGTTGATCCAGTCGTCTCCACTTCCGTTGTTGACCCAGTCATTTCTACTTCCGCTGTTGATCCAGTCGTCTCTACTTCCGCTGTCGACCCAGTCATCTCATCTTCTGTTGTCGATCCAGTTTCATCTACTGTTGCTGACCCAGTCATTTCTACTTCCGCTGTTGACCCAGTCGTCTCATCTTCTATTGTCGACCCAGTCATCTCATCTTCTGTTGTCGATCCAGTCGTCTCATCTACTGTTGCTGATCCAGTCGTCTCTACTTCAGTTGCTGATCCAGTCGTCTCATCTTCTGTTGTCGACCCAGTCATCTCCACTTCTGTTGTCGATCCAGTTTCATCTACTGTTGCTGACCCAGTCATTTCTACTTCCGCTGTTGACCCAGTCATTTCTACTTCCGCTGTTGACCCAGTCGTCTCATCTTCTATTGTCGACCCAGTCATCTCCACTTCCGTTGTTGACCCAGTCATTTCTACTTCCGCTGTTGACCCAGTCGTCTCTACTTCAGTTGCTGATCCAGTCATCTCCACTTCTGTTGTTGATCCAGTTTCATCTACTGTTGTTGACCCAGTCATCTCCACTTCCGTTGTTGACCCAGTCACTTCTACTTCCGCTGTTGACCCAGTCATCTCATCTTCTATTGTCGACCCAGTCATCTCCACTTCTGTTGTTGATCCAGTTTCATCTACTGTTGTCGACCCAGTCATTTCTACTTCCGCTGTTGACCCAGTCGTCTCATCTTCTGTTGTCGACCCAGTCGTCTCTACTTCAGTTGCTGATCCAGTCATCTCTACTTCCGTTGTTGATCCAGTCATTTCCACTTCAGTTGTTGACCCAGTCGTCTCATCTTCTGTTGTCGACCCAGTCATCTCATCTTCTGTTGTCGATCCAGTCGTCTCTACTTCAGTTGCTGATCCAGTCGTCTCTACTTCAGTTGTTGACCCAGTCGTCTCATCTTCTATTGTCGATCCAGTTTCATCTACTGTTGCTGACCCAGTCATTTCTACTTTCGCTGTTGACCCAGTCGTCTCATCTTCTATTGTCGACCCAGTCATCTCATCTTCTATTGTTGACCCAGTCGTCTCTACTTCAGTTGCTGATCCAGTCATCTCCACTTCCGTTGTTGACCCAGTCGTCTCATCTTCTGTTGTCGACCCAGTCATCTCATCTTCTGTTGTCGATCCAGTTTCATCTACTGTTGCTGACCCAGTCATTTCTACTTCCGCTGTTGACCCAGTCGTCTCATCTTCTATTGTCGACCCAGTCATCTCATCTTCTGTTGTCGATCCAGTCGTCTCATCTACTGTTGCTGATCCAGTCGTCTCTACTTCAGTTGCTGATCCAGTCGTCTCATCTTCTGTTGTCGACCCAGTCGTCTCATCTTCTATTGTTGACCCAGTCGTCTCTACTTCAGTTGCTGATCCAGTCATCTCCACTTCCGTTGTTGACCCAGTCGTCTCATCTTCTGTTGTCGACCCAGTCGTCTCATCTTCTGTTGTCGATCCAGTCGTCTCATCTACTGTTGCTGATCCAGTCGTCTCTACTTCAGTTGCTGATCCAGTCGTCTCTACTTCAGTTGTTGACCCAGTCGTCTCATCTTCTGTTGTCGACCCAGTCGTCTCTACTTCAGTTGCTGATCCAGTCATCTCTACTTCCGTTGTTGACCCAGTTGTTTCAACTTCAGTTGTCGATCCAGTTTCATCTACTGTTGTTGATCCAGTCGGTTCATCTTCTGTTGTTGATCCAGTCGTCTCATCTACTGTTGTTGACCCAGTCATCTCTACTTCTGAACACTCTCAAGCATCAGTTATTGACGATTCATTGACTGTTACCTTAATATCAGTTTCTGCCGAGACCCCTATTATTGTTACAACTGCAGAAAGCTTACTACCAATTAGTCCAGTTTCTTCAATATCTGCATCTTCTACCAGGCAAACTATCACAGTTTCACTTTCGGGTACTTCGGTAGCACAAGTATCAGTAACTGAAAGATACAGTTCTCCTACCAAACCAGCATTTTTTAACACAACTTCAACTACCAACTTGAAGACTACCACCAGAACTTCGCAAAGTGTCACAACAGGCTTTTACTTTAATAATTCTACGACACAAGTTTTGAATACTTCAGCTATAAGCAACAGTACATCAGCCCACACCCAATATGAAAATACATCGATGCCTATCTTTGTCAATTCAACAACAACAACCTCGCAGAGTACTACATATATTTATCAATCTTCTGTTGCTAGTACAAATGTTGCGTTCACGACTAGTTATGCAAACTTTACTAGTCCTTATTTTGCAAATTTTACTACCCTGGCTCCAGCAAGCAGTACTTCCACTCATTCTAATCTTTCAAGCATTACGACAGCTATTTCAAAATCTTCAACTACTACCCTTCTCCCAACTGCCAACAACTCAGTATACACAAACTCAACTACTACTACAATGAGCTTTCTTAACTCTACCGTCGCCAAATCCGTTCCAACTTTAATTTCTGGCTTTAATACAAGTTCATCTGCTTTGAACACTACTAACCTGTCAAATTCCACACATTTTGGTTCTGCAAGGTTTAACGTTTCTACTACATCTTTGCCAAGCAACAGTAACGATACAATATTAAGGAGACATGTTGTTGACATCAGTAATGATATTATATACACTGGCAATTCCAGCAGTATTAGGGTAGGTTCATATCCTCACATTATTGCACTTTTTATTTTTATTGCATTATTCGTTTAGTTATTCAGAAGGCCACCGAATTAACCCTTCTTTTGCATAAAAAATTGTATAATATTAATTTTACAGCATTATATACCCTCTTTATTTAATTATAGTGTTTTATTTTGAAAATATTTCAGCATAAAAAAGTATTGTAAATAATATGTAAGAAAAGTACAAAACAAAATCCTGTGGGGATTTCTCAGGTACTTTCCTCATAAGGTTGAAACGTAAGAGGATTCAACAGTAAACTGTACAGGATGCTATTGCTACAGCAATTGATGGTTGGTTGTAGAAAAGAAAGCCATTTTCGCTTGTCAATAATCACATTTATTTTATCACCACCCAACGAACTAGTTGGTTACTTAGAGGATACGACCATAAAAATGAAAAATGAAAACTTGCGATTCAAGTATAAAATTTAAGTAAATTGTATGATAGACGGAAATACGATATTAAAAGGTACTCAAATTGTGCCTAGGCGGCACACTAAAAGGATCAAAGAAAAGAGTGACTATTTGAGTCTTAAATCAGGAGATTTATTGTATTTCTACGTGTCGTACCTTATTAAAATTAAAGTTCCCAGTTCAGGCACATATAATCAAGTTGATACCTTCTCCTCGAGTATAAAGGGAAAACAAGTTAAAAAGTTGTGACGCCCTTGTTCAGTAGAGTGCACATGATTGTACTATTCTCAAGTATGTGATGTTACGTTAAAAATTGAACATAATAGAGAGCCAACTTGCATTATACTATTTTCGGTCATGGTTAAACTAGAGTATATCACTTTTATGGCAATTTTCTAATAATAATTTGTTCCATTACTGGGATGTAATATTTATGTAAAAGTGCATTCGTGGTTTGTCGAAGTTTTAAACTTCCTGTCTCCAAGGAAAACCTTTCCTTCAATGGATTTCAGTACGTGTCTCTCAAACAGACGTCTACCTAAAAATACACGTATATAATTGATTTATTCCACTGGGTTGTAAGGAAACTCCTCCAGTAGAATCTTATATTCAGCTTGGGTGTGCAAAAAAGGTCATGCTAACTTATAATCACCCCAAGTCTTTTAAAATTACACACTTTTCAGTAATTTTCATCAAAAATACAATTCTAATATGTTACAATACTTGATTCAAGATTTAAGGGGTAGAAATTATTTCAAACTATGATTTATACTTGATATCAAAAGCTAGCTACCTGTATGATCGACAATAATGATGAACTTAGTCAGTAGGTAAAATTATGACTATGATTAAGGGAAATCGCCATCTAGCCAATGATGAACTGGAGGAGATAGGTGAAATCAGAATTGATATTTTCTTAGTCATTCCCGGTATCCTTCTAACGGACCAATGCTAAATTATGCGATCATAATTAAATGTGTTATTGCACATTTGGTTGTTATTGATATTTTCTCTTGATATAGAGCTTCAATGTATATATAACGTCTATATACCATTCATTCTGACTTTAACAAAACTATTGTTGCGTTTTATGCACGTCCTCAATATTCACACCCATTCAGAGAAATATATATTTCGGTATTGAGTTACACTCAGATTTACTGATTTATTTGAAATCAATATAATCATGAAATTTTATGAATACATCGTTAGCAAAATTAAAAGTCACCCATAAAAGGCCCCCTCCGGGACCATAACGACATATGATTGGAATAATACCTCTATAAAGTCCTTTTAACCCTTCTTTCTTGTAGATCAAATAAACGGAGGGTATAGACCAGTTATAGCTTGAAAAATGACCAGATCCTTCACAGGCTTGTATTCGCGATTTGACAACATCAAATGGAACACTCAAAAAACAACTTAAACAACCAGCAATTGTCCCTGCGATGAAATTTTTTTTAACATCATGAAATTCACTACTGCATCCAAAGAGTGTTTTTCTAACTTGAAATATTATTCCAAAATAACTTGCATTCCATATAGAGTTTCTCCAGATAGTAGCCTCTAAGCCTGCATACATATACCTTATGCCTTCCGTCCTAATTATTTTCCGAACGCATTCAGTCGGGGATAGGTATGTTGACCTTACGTCTTGCAGTCGGACCTTCACAAGTTCAAAAGGAACAATAATCAAAGATTCTGTCGCACCAGCTAATGTCCCTGAAATGAGTGTAATTATTCCAGTAGCCTCATTTGATTGAAACTCTTTCTTTAGTAACTCTTTATACTTATCATTACACGCAAATTTTGTTGCTCGTTTCGGAATTTCCATCAGTAGAGGAGAGGAAATACCTTTATAAATATTGCTAAAGCCTTCTGTCTTTATAGTTCTAGTTAAATAATGAATAATTCCTGTAGATTGTTCAAGTTGTACCTGTCGCGCATTACTAACTTGAAGTTGAAAACGAGTTTTGACAACATCTAGGGGATACATAACTATAGTTTCCAAAATTCCAGCTGAAGCTCCTGATGAAAACTGGTAAATGAAGGGCAATGGTTCGTTTTCAGGCATTGTCTTCAGACCCTTCACCGTAATCCGCCCTATCACTGAGAAACCCGTTTTTCAACTAACTCTTTTTATAATGTAAATTATTTATAAATTACCTGAAAATTTTTAATGCAACTTTATGATTCATCCAAATTATCCTGGCTGGTACCAATTTATGATTCAACTTTTCAGCTTGGCAGTAAAAAATATTTTCTGTCATAGTATGAAGAAAATTTCGAGAGTCATCTCTGGCCGACTCAAGAAAAAAAAATATCATAAGAAGAACTGGCTTCGACAAACAAAATGAAAATATCTCAGTAAATCAGCAATATGCATGTTTTATTGGTGGTCACTACTTGATGATGTGAGATTGTTGATTTCATGAAATATTCTTCTTTAACTAAGAGTAAATTGTACGTACAGGAAAAAAATGGCTAGTTCTGCAATTGTCTTTCATAACTGTTCATTTGTATATAAATAGCGACTGTTTTGTGTCAAATCAACAATCACGTCTCACTCTCTTGCTTACTTCTTCGTACTAACAGAATACTCAACTATTTCCAATATGAAGTTAATATCATCCACGTTTAAAGCTAGAAGTATGCTCATCAGATCAAAAGTATTTCACTCCACTAAATCTGATCCACCAGTTTTGAAAGCTGCACTTTCTGTAAACGAGCCAATATATAATTGGACTAAAGAAAATTTGAGGGAGATTTTCAACACACCGTTACTAGAGTTAGTGCATAGTGCACAATTGCAACATAGAAGATTTCATGATCCAACAAAAGTCCAGTTATGTACCTTAATGAGCATAAAAACAGGTGGTTGTACTGAGAACTGTAAGTATTGTTCTCAATCTACTTCAAACAACACGGGACTTAAAGCTGAGAAGTTGGTAAGTGTGGAAGATGTTATTCACAATGCAGAAGAGGCAAAAAGGAATGGCTCAACTAGATTCTGTCTTGGTGCAGCTTGGAGAGATATGAATGGAAGAAAAAGTGCATTGAAAAAAATTTCTGAAATGGTCACTAAAGTTAATGAACTTGGTTTGGAATCATGTGTTACTCTCGGAATGGTAAATGAGGAGCAAGCTAAACAATTAAAGTGTGCCGGGTTAACAGCCTATAATCATAACGTGGATACTTCCAGAGAACATTATAAAAATGTTATTACTTCTAGAACCTACGATGAGAGACTAGAGACTATCAAAAATATACAAAATGCTGGCCTTAGTGCATGTACTGGTGGTATTTTAGGTTTGGGTGAGACACATGAGGATCAAATCGGATTCCTATATACACTTTCAAATATGAAACCTCATCCAGAATCTCTACCAATTAATAGACTAGTTCCAATTAAAGGCACTGCAATTATTGAAGAATTGGCTAAAGCGGAAACTCCCAAATTGAAGTTTGACGATATAATTAGGACTATTGCTACTGCTAGAATTGTAATGCCTACAAGTATAATTAGATTAGCAGCAGGTCGGTATACTATGCAGGAGAATGAACAGTTTTTATGTTTTTTGGCTGGATGTAATAGTATCTTTACAGGTAAGAAAATGTTAACAACCTATTGCAATGGGTGGGATGAGGATAAAGAGATGTTGAGCAAATGGGGACTGACACCAATGAAGGCATTTCAAAGATCTACTATGCCTAACTGTTAATTTTAGTGCTGCAAAGATTCTTTTTTCTGCCCTTCTTTTTAGTTATTACTCAGCTATGAACTGTCGAAAATCTCATCACTCAATATCAAATTTGTATGATACTTTGTAAATCTTTAAAATGTATACCGTAAAGAAAGTTAGGTAGTAGTGACGACCAGAACTAATATGTTTTCACTATCCACTGCTCTCATTACGTTGTTATATTGTTCTCTTGATTTGGGGACATTTAACAACAAGAGCGTAAACAAGATAAAATCGATTTCATAATATTTCAGTAATTTTATGAAAGAAAGAAAAAATAATGCTATGCAATAATAGAAACAAAAAAAGCTATCGAGCTAACCAACTGTCACTTAGTTTTGGAAGGTGGATATGTATTCATTATAAAAAACTAAAAACAGAAGAATTAACTATAAACAGGTTTGTCAGCATCTCCTTAAAGACTACTTAACTTACCTCTGAATTCATCAATACTCTTGTAACCTTTTCTATCCATAATTCCTTTCAATTCCTTCTCAACACGGGCAAATATAGAAACACCTTCTTTCTGTAATTCTGTACCGATTTGTAGCATGGTGGCACCACATAATAGATGCTCAAAAGCATCTTGACCAGTTCGAATACCACCAGTACCAATGATTTTAATACTTGGGTTCAGACGGGTGTAGAAGGCACGAACATTAGCTAAAGCAGTTGGCTTAACATATTCACCACCAATACCACCGAAACCATCCTTTGGCTTGATGACTACGCTTTCTTTCTCAACATCAATATATAAACCATTACCGACACTGTTAATAGAGTTGACGTACGTTAATGGGAATTCATTTAAAATGCTTGACATGATGTCGAAATGAGCGAAATCAAAGTATGGGGGTAATTTAATACCTAGGGGTTTAGTGAAGAACGAGAATACTTTAGTTAAAATTTCTTTAGTTAACTCAAAGTCATATGCGACTTGTGGCTTACCTGGAACATTTGGACAGGATAGATTCAATTCTGTTACACCATGGAAGTCACTATCCTGTATCTTGTGTAGCATGTTAATATTTTCATCTACACTCATACCAGCTACAGAGAAAAAAATTGGAGCTTCATCTGGATGGGATTGCTGACGTTTCAAAACGTAATCCAAATAATAATCAATACCTTGATTGGGTAGGCCCATCGAGTTGATACTACCTAATGGGACTGAATAATAACGTGGAGATGGGTTACCTGCTCTCTCTAAAGTGGTAGCACTCTTTGTTATGAATGAACCTGCTTTTGAGTTAGCTAGTTCATCCAACTCTTGAGTTGTCATACAATGAACCCCTGAAGCGTTCATGAAAGGGTTTTCATATGTATGATTTAGAAATGATGTGTTTAAAGAGGCGGACATGATTTTATAGTATGCAATAATGTGTATTAATGTATGTTAGCCAACTATTCTATATAGTGAGATAATATATAGGCTAAGTGGTAGGAATAATTATGCGATGATGTGTAAAACATATGTGCATCCCGTTTATATACCGGTTCCCTTACCCTTCTATTGCATTAATTAATCAACTAATCTTCAAGAGTCAGCACAATGAAAAATCTCGGAGAATCCCGAATCTGAAAAGAAGAAAAATTTTTTTCAACTTTTTGTTGAAATAGGATGTTATTTTGTATTGTACCATCTAGCAGTCTAAGAGGATTGTTATTGAATAACAAATTACTATGTGCCTGGAGTAGAAGTTAGGCACTAGTCCCTGATCCGAAAAGGATATCAAGGTTTTTGATTGTTCAATTACAATAGAAGGTTACGATGAGATCAGTCGAGAAGACCATTGGAATTGCACACTTACATAATACTTATATATATTCATTGGCTATTTGACCTCTACATGCAAGTCAATGTATAATGTGTGCTCAGCTTGTTGCTTAATGATATATATTCTTGTTTCTGGTTTTAGGAAATAAAAAGCGGCGAAAGTTCTTAGATCCGAGAATCAATGGTTCAATTTGATAATTTTTCAATTTGAACTTAAAAATATGGTAGATGTTTGTATTAATGTGTAAATATTATATATATATAAACAAAAGTTAAAGAGACAGGTTAAAATTAATTATTATATATTTTTATGGGGGATATTTTTTGACTCTTTAATGCCAGTAATGATATTTATTATTCAATCATCCTGAGTATGCGAATTTTGATTTTCTTCTAATAGAAGCACCATATCTTAACAATAATAATGGTACAGGAATCATTGCAGCAGCAAATAAACCTAATAAAAGGCCGGCCCAGCCTGTACCCATACCGTGAAACATATAACCTGCAAATAATGGGAAACTAGCACCAAAAGCAGATCTTAAGAAAGTATTGGCGGCAACAGCAGAGGCAGCGACTAATAAGTATGATTCAATAATGTAATTCAAACATGGTAGAAAGATACCCATAAGACCGAACCCAATGAATGCACCGGCAATGGTTGGACAAATCCAATGAATTTTTTTTGGATAATAACCTGTCCAACAGAACCAAAGAATACCAATTGGGAATGCAATACCTGCAAGAATCATTGGATATAATCTTGCTTCAGGAACCAAACCACCTTTGGCTTTAACTCTTTTCAAATAGCCTGTATCCATATACCAGATAAAGATGGCGTTAAACAACATACCAATAATCAAAGCAATATAAGGTAATTCACCATTTTCATAGAATCCATAACCTTCGACAAAGACAATTGGATAAGCTTCCAACATTAAGTAAAGAATACCATAAACGAATGAGTTATAAATGGTAACGATCAATAAAACAGGCTCGGTAGCTAACATGATCAATGGTCTTGTAATTGTGTTTGTTACGATATCACTGATAGATAATTCAACATTTTCATGCGCAGCATGAATACCCCAATTACCAGTATCTTTTCTCATTTGTTTAGCTTTTTGAACTAAAATAGTTGGATGATGAGTTTCTTTCATAAAGATTATAACCAAAACCCAAACCAATGCGGCGAAACAACCAACTACATATTCTAACCATCTCCATGTTGTATGTTGAACAATATATGAACCAATAACAGGAGCTAAGATTGGACCAACAAAGACACCTAACGAAAATAAACAGATAGCTTTACCTCTAACATTGGTATCGAACATATCAGCGAAAGCAGCTGGAACAACAGCCATTGGTGCTGCACCAATCAACCCACCAAAAAATCTACAAATCATAATAGTTTGCAAATTTTCTGCTGTTGCAACGGCAAATTGAAACAACATGAAACCGAATGATGAAATGACAAGGACACCTTTTCTACCATAAATTTCTGATAATGGAGCATAAATAATTGGCGAAGCAGCAAAACCGAAGACGAATAGTGTAACACCAAGAATGGCGACCACTGGAATAACATGATAAATTTCACAAATTTGTGTTACACCTGATGCGAAGATGGAACTTGTCATTGAAATACAGATACAGTCTAGACATAGCACTATACAGATGATCACCTTTTGTTTCATTGACCAATTGAAAGGATGTAATGGATCATTAGGCCCATCAAAAGTAACTTCATAGTCATTAATATTTGGCAATTCAGGTGGATATGGTCTGTTACCACCCATAGGTAAAGTATCTGAATAATCCACGGCTAATTTTTCTGGTTCATTTTCTATACCAGATAGAATACGTGATAATTCTCTAGCAGTTTCAGGATTTGTTTCAGCTCTAGAGGTCATCGAAGCAGTTCTATGCAACATCATTTCTTGAGCATCATATGTATCAGGATGTTTTTGGCCATTGAACTCCTCCGGGTCAGAAACTGAAGACGAGGAGTTATTAGTTTCTTTTTGAGAGATGTTGCTATTACTAGCAATACTTTCATTAGTTGCCATATTGATATCGTTGATAGATGTCATATGCAATTTGATAGTAGGAATTTGATAAGGAAACCTAAGAAGGAAAATTAAGACAGGTACAAACTATAAATTGACAATGCCGTTCGATGGACTCATACACCTACATATATATATATATATATTCATATATGTATATCCATTATAAAAAAAAAACTTTTTTCTTCGAGCATTTCAAAAGATGACCTATTCCACGGAACGTAGTGAAAATTTTCCCGATGTGGTAATTTTTCATGCTTGGAGAGAGGCTGCGGAAAAATTGTTATTATTCCGTTAGCGGTGAAACGGAGCGGGTCGGAGCGGACCGGATTTTATTTGACAGCAAAGAAACGAATAAACGATTGTTGGTTTTGAGGTTCCGTGGAGCCAAAATGTGTTGAATCTATATATAAATGAAGAATAAAGGTATCTTTTTTTTTTTTGTTAAATAGAGAAGTTAATATACAAGAGTTATACAATATTAACGATCATACTCTTATAATGGTGTGGTTTCTCTTTTTAACCATTTGTAACTTATACTCAATGGTTGTAAGTATTGCACTACATTGTTCCAAATTCTTTCATGATAATCATTAATTTGTTTCTTCTCTTCAGAATTTAACAATTTAACATTGATTAAATTCTTACAGTATGGTACCATTGTAATGTTTTCAAACTTTAAAAATTTACGGTCACCAAATTGTAAACCAGTAGCTTGTTTAATAATCATATCATTTTCAATTCTAATACCATATTCACCATCTTTGTAAAAACCAGGTTCGTTACTAATAATATTACCCGCTTGTAATGGATAGTTTATTAGATGTGGTTTAAACCCAATACCAATGGGTCCCTCATGAACATTTAAAAATGAACCTATACCATGCCCCGTACCGTGTCTGTAATCTAAACCACGAGCCCATAAGAACTGTCTTGCAATAGAGTCGATGTTGTAACCTGGTGTTCCTTCTGGGACAATTAATCTTTCGATGGCTAAATTACCTTTCAATACTAAAGTGTAATTATCGATTTCTTCTTGACTTGGTTTACTCATATGAATTGTTCTTGTAATATCTGTTGTACCTTCTAAAAATTGTGAACCTGAATCACATAAATAAATTTTTGAAGGATCAATCATTGATGAATTTTCACTTGGTGGGGCATAATGAATTATAGCAGCATTTGCACCTGTCGATGAAATAGTTTCGAATGAATTACCTTTAAAATGTTTTTGAGTCTTTCTAATTTCAATTAGCTTTTGTGCAGCTTTATACTCGTCAATTAAGGCCTCTTTCTTAATTAATTGATGCTCTAACCAAGCGAAATACTGAACTAAACATACAGCATCTTTAATTTGTGCACTATGAGCGTTTCTAATCTCTAAAGAATTTTTAATAGATTTGAAAAAATCAATTGGTGAATGAATAATCTTATATGGTACAGCAGATACGGAACGAATCAGTTGCCATGAGGCTGTATCTGGAACAAACACGATTTCTTTTTTATCGCTTTCCTTTGTATAAACATTCAAATGATTCCAAATTGTTTTATATGGTTTAACAATAATTTTATTTTCATTGAAATAATTTTTAATTTCTTCGTTGTACGGATCATCGGTAAATAAAACTGTTTCACCATTACTATTTAAGAAAAGATATGCATTAAAGACAGGATTGTATTCAATATCGGAACCACGTAAATTTAATAACCAACATATTTCATCCAATGCTACAACAATAAAACTTGTATTATCATTTCCGCCATTTTTTTGTTTCAAATCGTCCATTAGTCGTTGACGTTTGGATTTAAATTCTTCGCCATGAAAATCAAATGCTAATAATAACAAATCATTATTTGGTCTTTTTGGAACGATTTCAAATTTTGACCAGATATTATCAATTAAATTTTCTTCAATTGGAACAAGTTTTATTTGGCAACTATCAAATTCTTTATTTTTAGTCTTAATCATTGATTTTAAATGATTAATTTCATTGAAACTAAAAAGTTTTGGATCAACACCAATTTTAACTTCTTTACCGCCAAGTCCCTGAGAAAATTCTTTTGATTCGTTGATACACCAATCTTGCCAAGTTACTGAATCGATACCTTGTCTAATTAAAGACCAGTTGAAATCTAATTCTTGTAAAGCTTGATTGAAATATCTACCATCGGTACTTAAAACAGATTTACCTTCATGGTTACCTTTATTAAAGTTTAATAAATCTCTAGTGACACAAGCAATACCGGCAGAGCCAGAAAACCCTGAAATGAAACTACGTCTTTGATCAATAGCAGCGACATATTCGGATTGATGTTCATCTTCACTTGGAATGATATAACAACATAAATCATATTTTTCCATTTGATCTCTTAATGCATGAAGTCTCTGAGTGGTATTAACTTCTTTATTTGATTGACATAAAGAATCTGAGGAATAAACTGAGGAGTTATCAGGTATAAGTGATGAATGTCTTGATTTACTATGAGTTTTTCTTCTTGTATTTTCAATTTGTCTCAAAAATAAAGATGATCTTCTTCCTTGTCTAGATAAGATCCCTGGAGAACAAGTACAATCATCACAAGGTCTTGATCTTGGCTGAATAGTAGCAAAGCCATTACTTGTTGCTGTAGTAGCTGTTGTCCTCTGAGTCATAGTTCGTAGATTTGTTGATATAAAATTGGGACTAATATATCTCTTTAAAATATTATAATTTCTTAATAGAGTCAGTTTTATATGATTTCCGGGTGCAAATTTGTAATCGGCGTAAAAAAAATAACGTAAATCACACTTTTTTTTCAATTAATAAAATATATGCAACTTTTATTATAAACTACCAAGGGGATTAAAATATAATTAATATTTCTTTAGCTGCTCTGTTAATTGCACAAATTTATCAGATTTTGTATAAATTTTTTAAGGAAGAAGAGTGTGTTGAAACTTATCGACCTTTAAAAAAAACCCAAATAAAGAATACTAAAAAAAATTGAAAAATGACAAGGTCGACATTACCCGACAAAAACTCGCCCTAATTTGCCCCAACTTTATTTTGGTCGACCCTAAAGGATTTTTTATAGGATTGTAATTTAAAAATTATTAAGACCTAGGGCTAGTTTACACTTCTCCGGTTTTTCGGGAAACTATTAAAACCCGTTTTGAGTGACTCAAAGGGAAGGAAAAAGTACCAGTGGAATATATTCATTTATTTATATATATATTAAACATAGTAGAGGAGTACTATTACTAACTAAAAGAAAGCCAATAAGATATGGACGGAAAACTCCAAAACAATGTTATCATATAATTCTAGTGTACTGCTCATACTAAATCACAACAAGAAATTGATTTATTCTCCGATAATACGAAATTCTTCCAGATGTTTGACCACAGCAGTTAAAGGGGAGAACAAATCTTCCTCTTCTTCTTCTTCTTCATCTCCATTCAAATTTAAATTTATAGTACCAAACGCAGCCCAAGTGCAAAAAGATACAAATCCAAAACTTTTCAAGTGGTCAAGCCATTCGATGCCATCAAAGGATGTTTTGAAACAGCAGCAAGAACAAATTCAGAAACAAAAACAAGCGCAGGCGCAAGCACAAGTACAAGCACAATCTCAAACACAGCAACAGCAAGAAGATCCTTCGAAAAAGAAGAGAAAGAGAACTTTACGTCCTCGTAAAGCTTTCATAACATTATCTCCAAAAGCCATATCGCATCTACGAGCACTATTAGACCAACCAAATCCACAAATGATTAGAGTTGGAACAAGAAATCGTGGTTGTTCAGGAACCACATATGATTTACAATATATTACTCAACCTGGCAAATTCGATGAAATTGTAGAACAAGATGGTGTCAAGATTGTTATTGACTCTAAAGCATTATTTAGTGTTGTTGGAAGTGAAATGGATTGGATCGACGACAAACTACAATCTAAATTTGTCTTCAAGAATCCGAACAGTAAAGGCACCTGCGGTTGTGGTGAAAGTTTCATGGTATGATACATACATACATATATACATAAACACATATTTATTTATTCCCCTATTTATTAATACAAAAGAAAATTATTTATTCACTACTAGTATAACGGGATTATTATTCTCAATTAGGCATTTTCGAGATCTTCCTAGAATATACTAGCCTTAATCCCTTTTTTCTCTTACTATCGCTCACTCGTTTACTCTCGAAAATGTTCCTTTCTAGAAGCTGCGCGCGGTTTCTGTAAAGTTCCAGAAATTTTTCATCCTAAGGGGGGAAGATGTGATGGACTAAGTAGATTTAATTAAGTAATACTATAATCAATTGATATATAAGCTCCTTGAATTTTAAAACTGATTTCATAATCTTAATACTCACTTGGAAGAAATATAACAAACCAAGAACATTATGAACGACGAAACTCAATTTACCGAAAAAGCATTAAATATTATTACTATTGCTCAAAAACTAGCTGAAGATCATCAGCATCCACAATTACAACCAATACATTTATTAGCCGCATTTATAGAGACCCCTGAAGATGGTTCTATCTCTTATCTACAAAACTTATTCAATAATGCACGTTATGATTACGATCTTTTCAAAAAACAAGTAAACAAAACTTTAGTACGTATTCCTCAACAACATCCAGCACCTCAACAAATAACTCCAAGTTATGCATTTGGTCAAGTATTACAAGATGCTGCCAAGATTCAAAAACAACAAAAGGATTCATTTATAGCTCAAGATCATTTATTGTTTGCATTATTTAATGATTCTTCCATCCAACAAGTCTTTAAAGATTGTCAGGTTGACATTGAATCAATTAAACAACAAGCTTTGAAATTAAGAGGTAATCAAAAGATTGACTCACGTAATGCAGACACTAATACACCATTGGAGTATTTATCTAAATACGCCATTGATATGACAGAGCAAGCAAGATCAGGTAAATTAGACCCAGTTATTGGTAGAGAGGAAGAAATTAGAAGTACCATTAGAGTTCTTGCAAGAAGAATTAAGTCCAATCCATGTTTGATTGGTGAACCTGGTATTGGTAAGACTTCTATTATTGAAGGTATTGCAGCCAGAATTATTGATGATGATGTACCAACAATTTTACAAGGTTGCAAATTATTCAGCTTAGATCTTGCCGCATTAACTGCAGGTGCTAAATATAAAGGTGATTTCGAAGAAAGATTAAAAGGTGTCTTGAAGGAAATCGAGGATTCAAAGACCTTAATTGTTTTATTTATTGATGAAATTCATATGCTAATGGGTAACGGTAAAGATGATGCTGCAAATATCTTAAAGCCAGCTTTATCAAGAGGTCATTTAAAGGTTATCGGTGCCACAACAAATAATGAATATAGATCAATTGTTGAAAAAGATGCTGCTTTTGAAAGAAGATTTCAAAAAATTGATGTTGCTGAACCAAGTGTTAGACAAACTGTTGCTATATTAAGAGGTTTACAACCAAAATATGAAATTCATCATGGTGTTAGAATTTTAGATAGCGCTTTAGTTACTGCTGCTCAATTAGCTAAACGTTATTTACCATATAGAAGATTACCAGATTCTGCATTAGATTTAGTTGATATTTCATGTGCTGGTGTTGCTGTTGCACGTGATTCCAAACCAGAAGAATTAGACTCTAAAGAACGTCAATTACAATTATTAGAAGTTGAAATTAAAGCTTTAGAAAGAGATGTTGATGCAGATTCAACTACTAAAGATAGGTTAAATAAAGCAAGACAAAGGGAAGCTTCATTAAAAGAAGAATTAGAACCATTAAGACAACGTTATAATGAAGAAAAACATGGTCATGAAAAATTAACCGATGCTAAGAAAAAATTAGACGAATTAGAGAATAAAGCTGCTGATGCTGAAAGAAGATATGATACTGCTACGGCTGCTGATTTAAGATATTTTGCTATTCCAGATATTAAGAAACAAATTGAAACGTTAGAGAATGAGGTTGCAGATGAACAAACTCGTGTCGGTACTAATTCAATGATTTCAAATGTTGTTGATTCCGAGACAATCAGCGAAACTGCAGCAAGATTAACAGGTATTCCAGTTAAAAAATTATCAGAATCAGAAAATGAAAAATTAATTCATATGGAAAAAGATCTTTCTGAACAAGTTGTTGGACAATCTGAAGCTGTAAAAGCTGTTGCTAATGCAGTGAGATTATCAAGATCAGGTTTAGCAAATCCAAGACAACCTGCATCATTTTTATTTTTAGGTTTATCTGGTAGTGGTAAGACAGAATTAGCCAAAACAATTGCGGAATTTTTATTCAATGATAGAGATATGATGATTAGAGTCGATTGTTCTGAATTAAGTGAAAAATATTCTGTTTCTAAATTGTTAGGTACTACAGCTGGTTATGTTGGTTTTGAAGAAGGTGGTTTTTTAACAAATCAATTACAATATAAACCATATTCAGTTTTATTATTTGATGAAGTTGAAAAAGCACATCCAGATGTTTTAACCGTCATGTTACAAATGTTAGATGATGGTAGAATAACAAGTGGTCAAGGTAAAACAATAGACTGTTCAAATTGTATTATTATAATGACATCAAATTTAGGTGCACAATATATTAATGCACAAGAAGGATCTAAAATTAAAGATGCAACCAAAAATTTAGTAATGACTGCAGTTAAAGCGCATTTCAGACCAGAATTTTTAAATAGAATTTCATCTACGGTAATTTTCAATAAGTTATCAAGAAAAGCAATTATTAAGATTGTTGACATCAGATTAAAAGAAATCGAACAAAGATTTGAAGCAAATGACAAACATTATCAATTAGACGTTAGTAAAGAAGCTAAAGAATTTTTAGCTAAATACGGTTACTCTGACGACATGGGTGCACGTCCATTAAACAGATTAATTCAAAATGAAATTTTAAATAAAATGGCATTAAGAATTCTAAAAGGAGAAATCAAGGACAAAGAAACAGTTAAAGTAATTTATCAAAAGGGTATAGATCGTTTCGATGAAGCTGCTACAGAAGAAAATGAGGAGCGTTTAGAAGTTGTTGCAAACCATAAAGCCTCTACTAAACCAACTGCAGATAATTATGTAGATGATAATATGGATATTGACCTTGATTAGTTTTGTATTGAATAGTTATAATAGTAATAATAATAATAATAATTTTTTATATATATATTTTGAGGGTTATTTTCGTGAATCATAGTGACTTGCCCGTACAAAAGGAATTACACACTCCTCCTGTCTTCTTTTACCCGATTGGGAGAAACGAGAGCAGATAATTGGTTCCTCGGGGTTGCAAAAACATCAACCCTCTTGGTTGTGCGGTGTTTTCTTTGTACTTCTCCAATATTGTTAGACTCGCGCTGTGAGGGTAAACTTTTCTTTGATATTGAAAAGACAGAAATTAGCCGCCCAAGTTTTAATAATACCCTTTATTTCGCCACCCTGTGAGAAGTGTGGAACAAAAAAATTGTATATAAGGAGGGAGTTTAAGTCAGATTAATTATTCATTTCCTTTCCTTTCTTTTATATCCTTCTTTTTGTTTTATTCTTCTTATTAATGTAGTTTTTTTTTTTAGCCTAGTTGCGTTGCCTCGTTTATCCAACTCCCCCCCCCTACCATCTACCAACTCTCTAATTTCTGCTAAATAATTACTAAATATTACTTACATATAAATGGTCTCGATAACAACGAACAAGCTGTCTTCAACCACAGCTTCTGCTTCCTCTATTTCCTTTGATCAAATTAAAGACTCAAAATTTGACGATGATAACGTTTTGATTACCAATGATGCGTTTAATCAATTGTTACCAAGTGAGGTTTCTTCATTGGAATCCGAGGATTATGAAGACGAAGATGAAGAGGATGATGATGATAGATCTTTTGTAACTGATAATTCATTTGCCAAAATTGGTACAAACAAAAGTCAAGAAGATGAGGAGGAAGAAGAAGAAGAAGATTATGAAAGTGCTAAAGAAGAAAAAGAATTAGAAAAAAATTCAGAAAAAAATCGTGGTTTACCTTCTTCTTGTGTCTTTGTTGCAAGTTTAGCCGCTGCTTTAACTGATGATCAATTATGTTTATCGGTTACAGAAAAATTTAAACAATATGGTAAATTAAATGGTGTTAAAGTTTTACGTGATCAAGAAAATAGACCATATGCTTTTGTACAATATTCTACTGATAAAGAAGCTACGATTGCTTTAAATGAAGCTCATGGTTCAACTTTAGATGGTAGAATTATTCGTTGTGAACCAGCAAGAGTTAATCGTACTTTATTTATTACTCATTTAACTCCAATTTCTTTTACCGATGTAAATCAATTTTGTTCTTCATTTGGTGAATTAGAACAATTAGTACCAAGTAGAGATAAAAATCAATTTGCACAAAGATACTCTTATCCAGTGACAACTTCAACTTCATGGTTTGTTCGTTTTATTTATAGAGATGATGCTATTCGTGCTTTTGCTAATTTTAAAACAGAAAATGAATGGATTGTTCAATGGGCTCAAAATATTACTGTACCAAAAAGATATAATTTATTATTAAAGATAAAAAATAAAGATTCATTTGAAAAATTAGAAAATTCAACTAATAATCTTTCACAAGATAATTTTAATAATGTAACAATTGATAAAAAATCAATTTTTGTTGGTCAATTACATCAAGATACAGATACTGAAAATTTAAAAGAGCATTTTTCAATTCATGGCAAAATTATTGATGTTAATTTAATTCATAAACCAACAAATGTATTTGCATTTATTCAATTTGAAACAGAAAATGCTGCTGCTGCTGCTTTAGAGAAAGAAAATCATTCAATTTTTTTGAATAAAACAATTCATGTTCAATATAAAGAAGTTGGTGGTTTCCATGGTAAAAAAAATTTTAGAAGAAGTAGTCATCCATTAACTAATTCAAATAATACAAATAAAATTAATCATTTTACGGGTCCTCAATTAAATTTAGCGCCACCACCGATTAGTATGTATAGAAGAAGATCACAAGAAACCAACACAAACAATAATGTTGGTCCTTTACCATATTTACAATATATTCCACCAAATATTCCTGGCCCTATACCAAATTTTGATCCAAATTTATATGCATACATGAATGGTTTTCCACCATCATCATATAGAAGAAATTCCTTACCTGATAATTGGGTTTCTTCAAGAGGTAACAAAATTGCATCTAAAAAACAACCTGAAAATGAAAATACCAATAATTGTATAGATACTACTAATACTGAACTAAATTCAGAAATTTCTGATTCTCCAGATCGTCGTGATGCTGGTGAAACGGGTGTAAATTCTACAACTACCTACAATAATTCTTCTGCTGGTACTAATTATAAACATAATAGAAATACTAATAATCATGATAATGATAGAAATGATAACAAGAAAAATTTTAATGACTCGATGAATCCTTATTATTTCCAACCTTATTATTATCCACCTGTACCATATCCAATGGCACCAACACATTCTTCCCATGGGTCAGTTAATAATCACCCATATATGATGGTTTATTCAATGCCACCACCAGGTCCGCCACACGGTAATGATGGTTCTATATTACCAATGAATTTACCAATGAATATTTCTCAAGATGGTTTAATTCCTGATCAACCAATTAATTTTTCATCACCAGCTTTTGATCCATCAAACTCCCCAAAATATAAAGTTAAAGAAAAAGAGTATTTAGATTATTAATCCAGTTAAATGAATAAAAAAAGCAAGTATTGCTACTTGATTATAAACTCAATACCAAAAAAAAATAAAAAAATTTACAAAAATTAATAATAACTTCAAAAAAATATATATTAAGTTAACTCGATTTTCTTCGACCAGGTGTTTTTTTCTTTACAAGTTCTTTCCTTTTTATTCTTTGTTCTTTATTCATTTTGTATTTCCATCATTCACGTAAATAATTTAATATGTTATATATTCTCACTTGTTTTTTTACTTTAATTTGAATTTATACTACCCAACTACCAATATTAACAATTGATTTTAAATATATATAAGTTTTTATAGGCACGGTGATATAATACCAAGGCACATGTAGAATATATTCTGAATTTTAAATTTATTTTTTGAGGACTAAATTTGAAAATAACTGAAAGTAGTACGATGTAAAAACATAGCTAATTAAAATACCTACCATTATCCAAGAAAACAATTGAATTTTTATTTATCTACTTACTTACACCGTAAACATTCATAACTGTTTTCACAAACATATTTTTAGAGAATTTTATAGTGCCATGAACCTATTATTTTGGAGTATCCCTTTTATGATATAAAAGTTTTGCACAAAGTATGTAATATTTGAACCGTCTTCAATATCAGTAGAAAATCCTTATTTATGCAATTGAAGTATAGAAACACATAATCATTTATTTCTACACTCAGTGACCGACAATATTCTATTTGACTTGAAAAATCATTGTTTTCATACAATGTTTTTAAATAAATGGCTAGTACATCGTTGGTAACAATATATCACTTAGCTTTCAAAGTTCCATTGTCGTGTACAATGTTGTAATCCTACAAATTAAAAAATTTCGTTTACAGAAGAATTCTGTATCCTTAGAAATTACAAAATATTTGAATACAACCATTTCATCCATGATGAGGCCTCATTTGAAGCTGTTTTCAATCTTAAGTTTGAATGAAGGGTAACAGATATGGCACCTTTCCAATTCTATGGACATAACCAAAAGATAGTTTTTTTTTTTGCGTCATATGTCTGTTAACTACATAAGTTAATGTTTGAGTTATTTAAAGTCAGTATTGGCATTATTATGCAGATTTACTAGGATTCTTACAATGACTTGGAATTGTTGAATCTTGACACTAACATTACTTTTATAAAGGATAGTAATAATAAAAAAATAAAACAATCTTACAACTTCATTATGACCTCGCTATATTTAGTAATAATACATATGATTCTGAACTGACCATTTTGGTAACTGTTCTTTTTCAAGATATTCTTGGACCAGCGTTTTTGTTTTCCTTAGATACCATTTCAGATATGATTACCTGAAAGAGTAATCAAGGAGCTAATCTATCTTTCTAAAAGCGTTAGTTTCGTCTACCCTGAAGCCAATTGCTGATATCTCTATTAAAAGTCTACTTCTTTTTCGCATATACTGTTACAGAATATCACCAAAACCAAAACCAAAACTAATACCATACAAACATTGCCTAAACCACAGTGAAAGAGAAGAACTGTTTACCATTTATATTGAAAGAATACCTCATGTTAATATTGTGTTTAAATTAATTCATCAGGAGGGTTTGTTGGCAGCTAGCAATAAGACTGTGAACTTTCCAAAACCGTTAAGTACTATTTGTTAAACAAACTTAATAAGGCCTACAAGTTTTTTTAACCGCAAAAGGGACTATTTTCTCATTACTTTTCAGGAAAATATGATAATAATGGGCAGCACGTGAAAATTTCAATTTTTATAAAAATATGCCATTTTAGTATAGTGGTTAGTACACATCGTTGTGGCCGATGAAACCCAGGTTCGATTCTTGGAAATGGCATTACTTTTTACCTTTTTTTTAAAAATTTTGAATTAAACACGTACATGAATAATAGATTTTTTTTCTCCCCAATAGATTGTTATTGATTAGTTGTTAGGCATATCTTATGTATATGAATAAATATATGTAGATATATAAGGTGTATATGCTTCTAAGCAATTACTGAACGTACAAATTTTTTTGAAGGGAAAATAAAAGGGAAATATGAAAAAAAAAAAATTTAAAAAAGAAACAGACTTGCTTACCTAATTTTTCTTTTGTTCAGCTGCAGCTGGTGTTGCAGTTGATTGTTTAGTAATTTGATACTGGGATAACTGAATTAACTTAGATTTAACGACGTTATAAGCATTCTTGACAGCTGGTGGAACGGATGGATGACTAATAACACCGTCTAATCTAACTCTCCATTGAGCAAAAGCAGCTTTAGTATATTTAGAGGTTTCGTATCTAATTTTGACAAAAACACAGTAAGTAATTAATAGTAACCATGATCTTGAATAAAATAACAAAGCCTTGAAGAATAAGATAACTAATGTCAACAATTCAATGGAGCCGACCCAGTACATACATTTTTCATTGTAATTTTGAGTAAAATTGTCAATACTTCTGATAATGGAACTATTTTCTTTGGTTAACTTGAAGACACTTGGTAAGAAAGTATTCTGCAGGTACCTTAAAGTGTGAAATACAGAAAATAAAAAGTATGGAACAATCGCTAAAGAGAATCTAGGAGTGATAATCCAGACAATAGCCATGACCAGGAATAAAACGTTTTCATCATTTAGCAAAGTGTATAGGGATAACCTTGCTTTTGGTGTGGAGGCATTTGGGGTAGCATGAACGTATTTTTGGAAGGTTATAACACCAAAGGCATGCAGAACACCAACTAAAGCAGCACGGTAAAAAAAGTTTTTGAAACTTAGAAAATAACAAACACTTGATAACAAGATAATAACATGACCGCAAAACCAGGCAAATTGTTTATGGTCTTTGTTAATTAAAGCCATAAAATTGTCTGTTACGGAAGAAGAAGTGACCTTAGCACTTTTGTTATTCTTATTACTAGCGGTACTCATAGTCTTATGGTTCTTACTATTATTTTTCTGCTAAAGTATTTAATGAATTGGAAGTTATGAAGGTTTCCAAAAACTGAACTGAAACAACTTTTTAAATTGAAGGTTTTGCTGATGTGGCAAAGGAAAATGACGAGCCAAGTCGTTACTGAATAATAACTGGGATTTTCCTGCTTGCCATCCTTATTTTGTCAGTGAAAAAAAATTAAAAAAGTAAAACGGAGAAGGTTACGTATGAAAGCGCAACGACAAAAACAAGGCAATATAGAGAGTGATTTTAAATTATGTAAAGTTATCATGGGATGATTGATGGTTATTTCTTTGATTTCTTCTTTTTGATTAAAGTTGACAGGTCGTTGATTTGCTCAGTGCCTAAATCCAGTTCATCGGGATTGATTAGTTGACCTAGGGCTCGTTTGAGAATATTGTCAAAAGCTGGATGTTTAACTCTAATGTCTTGATTATCGTCTTCCTCCAAAGCTTCTAGGTCTTCCTTTAATATCTCTAGAGTGTCCTTATCCTTTGTTTGATCCGTCGATTTGTTATCACTTAGTCTTTTTTCAATTAATTTTATAACCTCTTCCAAGTACTTCTTTTGGTTTTTAATGTCCTGAGCCCATTTCAATGATTCACAAAGTTTAATATAGACGTCTGTAACATGTTCATTATATTCACAATTGTAATGTTTTTTCAGATATTTTATTGATTGTTTGTAATCATTGATTGAATTATCGAAATCCTCCAATTCTAAGTCATTATCACCTAACAGGCTGTATATCTCACCTTTCAATTTCAAATCACTGTCATCCATCTTGTCTAAAGCCATTTCGCACAATTTTGTGGACTTCAAGAACAAATTCCCCTTAGAGAAGCCATCAAACTGTGAAATTTGTTCCTCTTCTTCTTCTTCTCCTTTGTCGTCATCACTCTCTAATTCTTCTTCTTCTTCGTGATCAAATTGATAAAGTTTTGAATTGACTGCATCCTGCCCTTCGATATTTTTATCTTCATCCTCATCGCTTTCTTCCTCCTCATCTTCTTCACTACTTTTTTCACCGCCTTCTCCCTCTTCTTCCTCTTCCTCTTCCTCACCACCTGTTAATAAATTGTTAGTTTTAACTCCATGCTTGTACAAAGCACTAGCTAATTCAACCATCTTATTAGTCTTTACACCTTCAATTTTACCTTCATTTTTACGTAAATCTGCGTTTAATTCTTCAATTAACGAGTCCACAACAGTTCTCTCTGTCTCCTTAACCTCGTCGTAATTTTCAAATGCCATTACTTCTTCTTTTAGTCTCTTCTCTCTTTACTTTCGTTATACCCTCTGTAATCAATATATTCATTGAATAAAAATCGCGTTAAATTTTAATAATTTATTACTTTATACCATTAGGGTTAAACTAACATTTAAGTTAGGGCTAGTAAAATAAATTTGAGCAAACCCTTAACTTACTGTTAGGTCTTTGTTAGGGTTGAAACGCGAAAAGTTTTTTCTTCCGGAAAACCAAAACACGTTAAGAGAAAATCCGAACGATGAGAAGAAGAAAAAAAAATTGTTCGAGGTAAACAAGATTGAAAAGACAGCAAGACTGGTGCTATTGGCAGCTAACTTCCAATTTTAGTTAGCTATTACAACAATTAGATCTCTATTGCATAGCTGCTTACATAAGGAGTCATTCTGGCAAACTATACACATTAATAAAGTATAAAGTAAACTAGAATTCCATTTTCCCCCCCTATAGCCAGTTAGTTGCTAATAACATAAAACATAGAATATTTTGCTGTATGAAACTATGGTGACGGCACAAGAAGACATAGAACTTGCTCATAGGAAAGAAATTTATGGATATTACATCTCTTTAAAAACGTTTTTTGACGTTACAGGTGTTCAGCAACCTGATAGAACGACCTCAACAAGAGCTCAAAAGGCTAGAGCAAAACTTTTAAAGCTTTCATTCTCTCAATTTTATGAATTGAGTACAGATGTCTCGGATGAACTGAAAAGAAGGATAAATGAAGACCAACATAAACCGGATTACTTGTTACCAAGAGCGAATTTTCATATGAAAAGAAACCAAGCAAGACAAAAATTAGCAAATTTATCTCAATTAAGATTCAATGAATTGGTTGATGATATACTATTTGAAATTAAGAAAAGAGGTTATCATAAGCTAAGCCACACAGATGCCTCTTTAGACTTAAAATCTGAAGCATCATCTCCATCAATACAAAAATCAACCAGAACTGTCACAGGAACAGTAACAAAACAATCAGATGAAGTAATATCACCTGAACCTAAAACTGAAACTATACTTGAGCCTGAACATGAAACCCGACAAATAGCAATACCAAGTTTGGATAGCAATAATAATTTAGAGAGTGATGAGTCAAAACGAAATATTGCTGATAGAAGTATAAATCTTGACACTAATTCCACTACAAGTCAGAACCCTGCTAATCCAACTTCTATTCAACCTTCATTAATTATACCCAAAAAGGCCTCAATAGATTGGTCTTCATCATCATCTGAAGAAGATGAAGATGAAGAGGAAGATGAACAAGATGTACATCACCAGGAACCTACTACAAATACTACTTTTGAAAATACAATGAATGATTCTTCGATGAATTATTCAAAAATGTATCCTGATACAACAATTACTACCAACATAGATGATGAAAAGGAAAACAAATCGTCGAGTATTGATAAAGACTCCACTGCGGAACTTGGACCAAAAACTCCATTACATGATAGAGCTGCAGAGAAAGGCAATGATACTGAATTAATTACAAAGAGTAGCACACCATTGAAAAAAGACTCTCCTGTTAACGACCTAGTTAGTGACGATGTCTCGGACATTGACCTAAACAAAGTAATATTGAACAAAGTTCCAGAAATTCCTTCAACTGATGAAAAAATTGTTAATTCAAGTTTTGTTACAAAAGATCTTGAAAATAGTGACAATAGCGTAAAAGTAATCATACATAGCTTTAATAAGGTAACAACACCTGATTTGGAGCAATCAAATATGATGGGTGTCCCCAACTTAAATAGCACACCAGGTGAACCTGCAACTATTCCGCAAAAAAGTAGCTCTTCTAATCTTAATCAAAACTCAAATTCTGCAAAATTAACTAATATATCAAATAATAGTGACTATTTACAAAAGGAGTTAATCAACTTAAATTCTCAAATTGGTGAATTATCCATAGAAAATGAAACTTTGAAGCAAAAGCTATCTGAACTAGAATTCAAATCAAAGTTTGAGGCTTCGAAAGCTGTTGAATCAACAACTACATCTTCACTAAAGTCAAACTTAGATTTACTGAACTCAGAAACTATTTCTAAGTTTATTGACTCAAACGGTATATTGACCATTGATCTAATTTCAGCATTAAATGATTCAATAGTAAATTTTTATCATCTGCTGGATGAATCCAACTCAACAACAACATTACATGGTGACAAACTATTCAATCACTTGAGTATTTTATCTGATATCATTTCACAAATCCTAACTTTAGCAGATTTACCCCTTTATAAAGATCAAGTTGTATTATTAAAAGCTTCATTTTCACATGTTATAACTGCTGTCAGGTATTATTCCATATATCACAATCTTTTACCTAAAATTATTATTCAGTCAGCAATAGCTGAAATATCTTTTGCAATGTGCACCCTCATAAGTGTAACTAAAATCAAATTAAGTGAAGAACAAGAAAAATTCTATAATACTCAACCCAAAAGCTCATTATTACCAAATGATAAAAAAAACTTTGTAGATAAATCACCTATTGGTAAGAACAACATTTTGAATATTCCCGTTACTCCAACAATTAGTCAACCAGCTAGCTTACCGGATCAATCAAATGCGTTAAAATCCTTTTTCACTAATCCAAATGATTTGATGAGGGACAGAGATGATGCCATTGAAAACTCCCCTGTAAAACCATTGAAAATCACACAAAAAGTCGGAAACCAAAGTCCACGATTAATACCGAGTGAAAAATCTAGAAAGCCCTCAACTAGTGGTTTACTGTCATTGAAAATTGATTCAGATCACTTGAGGAAACAAAATAACATGACTCCGATAAATAAGTCAATTATCAACATTACTCCACCAACTGATGAGCGTGAAAAGAGTACTGGCCCTGAAGATATAAAAGAAGATTTTTTACCTAAACCAATTGGAAAAGCTGTTCCTACAGAAAAACATGAACAACCGCTTGAAATGCCTTTAAACCCAGATAGTGTTGGGAAAATGAATAACAAAAAAAATAATTATAACCTCGATGAGCTATCTGTCAATGATCAGAAAAGCCCTATAGTTGAAAGTTTCGAAAATGCAAAGAAAGAGCTCTCAAACACGTCACAAGAGAAACAAGAACAAGTCAAAAATATCAAAAAGTCTGAGGCAAATGATGTAGATAACGCAATAATTTCTGAATCCAAAAAGAAAAGCATCCAGCCTTCCCAGAAATTATCTGAATCAATAATCGAAACTTCAGTACAATCTAGTGAAGTCTCTGGGATTTCTGAGCCAAGTCCAGTATTTAGTGCTCCTGGTCGTTCATCAGGTTCGAATGAGGTTTCAACGCCGATTCTTTCAAAGAATGGTTTAGCTTCATCAATTAACGATATCTTTGGAGATGATAAAAAAGACGATGATCTAATTAAGGGTACAGAATCAACAAAGAATAATAATTTAGGAGAGGTCATTTTAAATGAACCCAACTTAAACGATTCTCCAGAAGAATTTTCTGAAGCCTCCACTGAAAATACGTCTCATGATATTATCAAACAAGAGTTGGACGTTGGAAATGATGAGAATAGTACACATGTTCCTAGTAGTGTCACAGGTGCTGCAAACAGTAATAATGAAAGCACCGGAGCAACATCTAAACTTGAAGAAACCCAACCGAACGAGTTAGATGAAAAAAAAGTTGACAATACTGACGACAAACTCATGACCAAAAAGAAGGAAAATACCATTAAACCTATCAAGATTACTAAGTTAGAAAGTAGTTCGGTCAAAAAAGTTAATGTTTCCAGCAGGTCTGCATCTAGCAGTCCAAATATCAATATTCCAGAAAGAAAGAAGGATCATGTGGTCACACAAAAAGATATCAATAATTCTTCACAAACTATAATGTCCGACATCGAGAGGCCAATTACTATACCGGAAAGGCACAGTTCGAGGTTAATATCAAAGCAAAAATTACCTTCGAGTTTGGAAAATCTCAAAATAAAGACGGAAGATGTAGAGGTGGGATCAGTTGCGGTTAAAACTGAAGAAGCAACTTTAGAAACTCCAAAAGAAAAAATAGAAAGCTCTATCAAAGTTAAAAAAGAAGACACACATAGTCCGATAATTAAACAAGAGGAAATTAAAAACGAAGTAACGGAAAGAGCTATCCCACCGATGAGTGAAAAGCGTAAAACACAGGATAAAAAAGTTACTGAAGGGGAAGGTTCTGACGGAGATGAAGATTCAAGCTATCAATTTGTACCACTAAAACATGATGAGGATGATCACGAAGATGATGAAACTTCCGAGGAAGAAGACTCTGAGGAAGAGTCCGAAGATGATTTTGATGTTGATGCATTTGATATTGAAAATCCAGATAACACGCTATCTGAGTTATTATTATATTTAGAACATCAAACTGTTGAAGTAATTTCAACTATTCAATCGCTATTGAGTTCTATCAAAGAACCTCAATCTACTAAAGGTAATTTAAGAAAAGAGTCTAATGCTATTAATTTGGTTATTGGACAAATGATTGACGCTACAAGTATTTCTATGAACCAAAGTCGTAATGCTAATTTGAAAGAGCATGGTAGCTGGGTTGTTCAAAGTTTAGAAGATTGTGGTAGAAGAATGACGACTTTGTGTAAGTTGAATAAAGATGGTGATTTAAAGGATGAGAGTAGCGACAATGATTATGCTGATAAGAATTTCAAACAAAGATTAGCAGGCATTGCATTCGATGTTGCAAAATGTACTAAAGAACTGGTGAAGACTGTTGAAGAAGCAAGTTTAAAAGAAGAGATTGAATATTTGAATGCGAGATTGCATTAAAATAATCCTAAAATTAGGTAAATAATGATAAAAGAATTTTTTACATATATTATTTATAATTTTGAAACTCAAATTGTAATATAGATAGACAATCATTTAGTAAGAGTATGTATGTCGTGAGCGGCTGTCTAGGGAGGGTGTACTGTAAGAAGTTTACAGGTCGGTGATATCAAGATTATTATCACTATTGTTGTTATTGTCAAGATTTGTTTACGCCTTCATTTAATTACAGTATCAAGATTTAAGAAGATGTGGTTGGCCTTGAGTTACAGCAGGATCCAATATACACCACTAACAAGTACTGAAATGTTCTTGTATGCAATAAGGTAGTCGTTACATCGACTTCAAAATACAAAAAAACTAGGTAACGAGGTTATAAATGCTATTTCATTTGATACCACCTAGTGATTACCAATCTAAACTAAACCTTCAATCATGTTGTTACAAATTCCCCCAACAAATATACTAGAAATAGCGGCTATTCCATTCGAGGATTAGCGTATATATAAGTACATATCTGAACCATCGGGATAGAAAGTTATGCAAATTTTGGAAGGAGGAGGCATTTGTTTTGTATTCAGACGGATATGCCGTTTATTTTTCAAAGGATGAACTGATTATAGCAAAGGGAAATAATCGAAGTGTTATTGTGATTATCTGACACATAAAATAAAAGAGGGCTTGGGTGTGTTTATGTCGTGTTCTATTCGAACTAGCAATGTTACTGACACTTTAAAATTGAATTCCCACAATAGGTGACGTTTGCATCTTCAAAATTTGAGATACATTATTACCAAACTCT